>JAYESA010000012.1:28034590-28039590 GCA_036927795.1 Iris macrosiphon
TTTCACCCGAAATCGACACAAAACCTAATGTTAAAGTCTCCAAACACTACCAAACTAGTTTCAACTTCCTCCCACGGGTAGCCTAAGGGTCTAGGAAGGTTCTAAACTATTAATTACACTATATAAAAGTAATTACAAGGGGGAAAAAAAATTAGGTTTTACCTCTTGGGAGTTAAAATCCCAAGGCCAAAGTCTCCAAAAGCTCTAAATCCACCAAACCAAGCTTCCAAGCTCCCAAATCTAGCTCCAACACCAAATCTAAGATCTACCCACCTAGGTTGGGAAAGAATGTAGGGTTAGGGTTCAAATAAGTAGAAGAAATGGAAAGAGGAAGGAAGATAAATAAGAAAACTTACTTGGAATGAAGGTGGGAAGAAGAAAAGAAGAAGAAGGAAAGAGTGGAGAAGAAGAAGAAAAAGTAGTAGAACAAAGGGGGGAGGGCTGCTTGCTGCTGTTATGGTCGGGTGTGGGTAGGTAGGGGCCGGCCAAGAAATAATAAAGGGTTCCACAAGTTTCTAAATGCCCAAAACGCCCCCCTCTCACTTGGTTTTGGGTTTCGGGTTCCAAAAGCACTCAAACTAACTCCAAATATCTCCAACTAACCCACTAAAAATATAATAAATATTCTAAACCCCAAAAATAGGTCTCACAGGGGTGTGGGCTGGGTCGGACATGGGTCCACTAGGGTCTGACATGGGTCCAGATTAGCCAAAATCCTAAAACAATCAATATAAAAATAATACAATCATTAATTAAATATAAATACAATTAATTATAAATAATACACAATTAACTAAATTAAAAAAATACCCGGCTCTGGAAATGGGGTGGTGACAAGCCTATCCTCCTTAGAAAATTTCGTCCTCGAAATTTAAAGTCAATCACACTCCCTCTAGGTCAAACCCCTAACAATCACAGTCAAGAAATTCTACCTAACAACATGCAAGATCATGGTCCTACTGGTCGTGTTATCACAGTCTCAATTAGGGTCACTACACTATCTACTACAGCACAAAGAAAGTCTAACAGGTACTAATGAAACACACCACAAGGAATAGAAAAGGACATGAAGAAGAACAAAGAGACAGACCTGCTAACCCGACACCCGTAGCATCAGCCTCCTCGACCGTCAACGCATAAGCCCTGCCCTGCTGGGGGGTATCCCTCTGCTGGTGTGGGACATGATGCTGTGCCACAGGTGGCCTAGCTCCAACTCTCTGATCCTGTGCTCTACCCAATGGAGGTGCAGTAGGGCAATCTCGCATCTGGTGAGCAGCGGATCCACAGAACAAACACACCTTCAGCCTCCTCCTACAAACATCCCAAGTGTGTCCTGCCTTCCTGCAGTAGGCACAAGTGGGCACCCTCTGATCCTGACCCTGTTGCGCTGCCTTTTGCACATAGGGACGCTTAGCCGGTCCCGTACTACCACTCGCACTGCCTGAATCATCCCTGCCTCTCTTGGACTTGAGCTCCAAGTCATCCTCCGCTCTCTGAGCATCTCCTACTATCAGCTCGAAAGTCGCCTCGTGGTCGCTCCTGGTCAAAGACTTGACCGCCATGACCAAGCCCTTACGAAACTTCCTCGCCTTAGCTGCCTCACTCAAGCCCTCCACAAATCTGCCCAGATGGCAGAACTCCGTTGCGTACTCGTCCACCGTCATGCTCCCTTGGACGAGTGCCTCGAACTGGCTCTCTAAAGCACTGAGCACCACATCTGGGAAAAACTTCTCCTTAAAAAGCCTCTTAAAAGCCTCCCAAGTAAGCCCTGGCGCTGCAATCCTCGTATCTGTGCGATACCATATCAAAGCGAGGTCGAACATCTGACTGCCCGCTGCCTCTATCTGCATACTGTCTGGAATCTGTGCCAGTCGAAAAATTCTCTCGATCTGCTCTATCCAGTCATCCGCGTACAGGATCCCTTCTGTACCACCGAACTCCTTGGGCCGCATCCTCTGGAAGTCAATGATACTTCCCGGCCTCGGATGCTGAATAAGATCTGCCTGTGGCTGAATCTGTGCCACCCTGTCCACTGCCGTCATGGCTACCTGGTGGGCGTTCTCAATGCCCAGCCTCATCACATTCACCTGACGGTGCTGCGCGTCCATCATCTCTCTGAAGAACACAAACAACTGTGCGGCGTCTACTGGTACAGGAAGTGGTGGAGGAACCACCGGATCCATTGGGGTAGTCCTCGGATCGACAGGTGAAGGAGGATCCCCGAGAGAAGCAAATGTTCCCTCGACCGCAGGAGTGGTGAGTGGAGTGGTAGCAGCTGCCTGAATACGAGCTGGACGAGAGGTAGCAGACCTCTGAGTGGTAACAGCTGGGGCGGTACGATAAGATCGTGTCTTCGGAGGCATCCTGAACACAGATCAAAAGAAGTCAATACGACGCAAGATACGATATCATCAAAGAAGGACGGTAATATTTCAAAAGAAGAAATTTCAGAATAATTAGATTGGAATTATTCCTAGTCGTGATTGAGCACACTCTCATCCTAGATCCTATATCCTATAGCAGGCTCGCAGCAGTACAACTAAGTTGTTGCACCACCACGACATCGCACTAATTGTGAATCGAGACCTGCATGGGGCCGCCACCAAAAACGTGTCACGACCCGCCACCTGAAAAATCGGGCATGAGTCGTGGGTACGTCCATCCTACGCCGCAGCATCGGTGGTAGAACGCTGTCTAGGTCAACTATCTAGATAACAATCTCATGCAACAAATATATAAACCTGTCAAGATCTCAACTCCAAACGGAGGAGCAATATCATAAAGATAATCAAGTACTCAATCACGAATCTAAGCACGATAAGATAACAAAGAAGACTAACAACTATAAAGTCTAACCAACAACAACTACTACAACAACCACAACATCAATAATAATAATACAATCATCCAAAATAATATACAAAACAAGGTCTCAATCCAAAACCGGAGACAAATCCGGTGCTAAAAGCTAATAAAAACAACAACAAGGTCCTAGTGATCACGGCTACCAACCCGGAAATCACTCCCTAAACTAGAGGGTCCCTGTCTGCACCATCGACAGGCTCAGATCCATAAAACGTCGGACACCAATCCTCCGGATACTCTGAAAAATATGTCCAGTCAGGACTGAACAAGTACATCTCTAACAGCAGTTCCATTTAAATGATAAAAACTATAAAACAGTTATAGCAAGTAGCAAGAAGAATGAAGCAAGTATGAAACAAGAAATATATAAATCACTGGTGCATAAAGGTAAAGATACATGGATATCAGAGCAAGATAGTAATGACTGCAAGATACAAGAAATCTACACTAAGAGTAAGTCTGTGCACATGAACGTGTAGTGAGTCCAGCATGAAATACATGTAGTGAGTCAAGTCCAGAAACATGTAAGTGAGACCAGCATGAAATGCAAGAGAGTCCAGACTATAAAGAATGAACTCGGTGTCTTTGAAATACTTGTTTCGACATGTAAACGGCTAGGGGTAAGTACGGCTCACCGCGCACTGGGTGCGCGACTGCTATCATTCCAGATTAGACCAGAGGGAGTGATTCCTAATGATTCCAGATGGAAATGTTTACATGTCTACTAGAGTATTTCCCTGCCCCGACTAATACAAGTGAATCCAAGACCCGACACGTAAATCAAGATGAGTCCAGCCTGAAACATGAGTGATGCCTGTAGGTGATGCCTGTAGGTGATGCCAGTAAGTGATTCCAGAATAGAGGCCAGAAACATGAAATATACGTGTCGCAAGTAAATGAATCCAAAAATACCAGTCAGTGTCTCGTGTTGTGCCAGAATAATCATATGATACTATACTAGAAGCTGAATCATAATAATCATCAGATAATGAAAACTATCAGAGAATGTACTCGCCTGACGTCCTGAGCAACTGGCGATCCGAACCGGTGTCGTAAGGACCTAATACGAAAAGCAAGGTTAAACAGGGTTCTAATGAGTTAAACAGATATAAAATAACTAAAATAGGCTTCTAGGGTCGTTCTAGGTCAAACGGGTCAAACCGGTAAAATCTGGGTCAAAAAGTCAACTCTGGTCCAAAAAGTCAACTCTGGGTCAAAACTAGGTCAAAAGTTGACTTTGGCGTCAACCGAGTCAACTACGGTCAACTCTAGTCAAACTAGGGTGCTCCTGAAATTCTAGGCCAAACCGAGCTCATTAAGCTAGAAAACTCTCAAACTCGCCTCCTTGAGATACCGGGATACCCTCGGTATCCGATACCTCAACCTAGGCTACGCACCCTGCCTAAACCCGCTAAAACCTATGCTAGCATGTGTAAATATATACACATAAGCATATAAAAATTACTCCAATACTATTCCTAGGCTATTGCTCAAATATCCCGCTCAAACTCAATACCTTGGATATCTCAAGGTATTGAGATACCGCTCTAAACTCAACCCGACTACCCCTCTAGCTAACTAACTATGCATAAACATATATATATCTAGCTATAATCTAGGCTAAAATATAGATATCTAATACATATAGGCATATACCTAGGTATCTACATACCTTACCTTACCTTACCTTACCTTACCTTACCTTACCTTACCTTACCCTCAAATATATAAATATATCTATATCTAGATATCTAACTATCTATCTAATATCTAGCTATCTATCAATATATCTATCTAACTATCTAATATCTATCTATCTATTTATCTAGTATCTATCTAGTATCTATCTAACTAACTATCTATCTAACTATCTAGTATCTATATAGATATCTATTTACCTAGATATCTATCTACCTATTTATGTATGTATCTATCTAATACCTATTTACCTATCTATCAACTATCTATCTATCTATCTATCTATCTATCTATCTATCTATCTATCTATCTATCTATCTATCTATCTATCTATCTATCTATCTATTACCTATCTATCTATCTATCTACCTATCTATTTATATATATATATATATCTCATATATCCATCTAACTATCTATCTAGTTATCTAACTATC
>JAYESA010000012.1:28042090-28134590 GCA_036927795.1 Iris macrosiphon
AAAAAAAAATACCCGGCTCTGGAAATGGGGTGGTGACAAGCCTATCCTCCTTAGAAAATTTCGTCCTCGAAATTTAAAGTCAATCACACTCCCTCTAGGTCAAACCCCCAACAATCACAGTCAAGAAATTCTACCTAACATCATGCAAGATCATGGTCCTACTGGTCGTGTTATCACAGTCTCAATCAGGGTCACTACACTATCTACCACAGCACAAAGAAAGTCTAACAGGTACTAATGAAATACACCACAAGGAATAAAAAAGGACAGGAAAAAGAACAAAGAGACAGATCTGCTAACCCGACACCCGTAGCATCAGCCTCCTCGACCGTCAACGCATAAGCCCTGTCCTGCAAGGGTGTATCCCTCTGCTGGTACGGGACATGATGCTGTGCCACAGGTGGCCTAGCTCCAACTCTCTGATTCTGTGCTCCACCCAATGGAGGTGCAGTAGGGCAATCTCGCATCTGGTGAGCAGCGGATCCACAGAACAAACACACCTTCAGCCTCCTCCTACAAACATCCCAAGTGTGTCCTGCCTTCCTGCAGTAGGCACAAGTGGGCACCCTCTGATCCCGACCCTGTTGCGCTGCCTTCTGCACATAGGGACGCTTAGCCGGTCCCGCACTACCACTCGCACTGCCTGAATCATCCCTGCCTCTCTTGGACTTGAGCTCGAAGTTATCCTCCGCTCTCTGAGCATCTCCTACTATCTGCTCGAAAGTCGCCTCGCGGTCGCTCCTGGTCAAAGACTTGACCGCCATGACCAAGCCCTTGCGAAACTTCCTCGCCTTAGCTGCCTCACTCAAGCCCTCCACAAATCTGCCCAAACGGCAGAACTCCGTTGCGTACTCGTCCACCGTCATGCTCCCTTGGACGAGTGCCTCGAACTGGCTCTCCAAAGCACTGAGCGCCACATCTGGGAAAAACTTCTCCTTAAAAAGCCTCTTAAAAGCCTCCCAAATTAGCCCTGGCGCTGTAATCCTCGTATCTGTGCGATACCATGTCAAAGCAAGGTCGAACATCTGACTGCCCGCTGCCTCTATCTGCATACTGTCTGGAATCTGTGCCAGTCGAAAAATCCCCTCAATCTGCTCTATCCAGTCATCCGCGTATAGGATCCCTTCTGTACCACGGAACTCCTTAGGCCGCATCCTCTAGAAGTCAATGATACTGACCGGCCTCGGATGCTGAATAAGATCTGCCTGTGGCTGAATCTGTGCCACCCTGTCCACTGCCGTCATGGCTACCTGGTGGGCGTTCTCAATGCCCAGCCTCATCACATTCACCTGACGGTGCTGCGCGTCCATCATCTCTCTGAAGAACACAAACAACTGTGCAGCGTCTACTGGTACAGGAAGTGGTGGAGGAACCACCGGATCGATTGGGGGTAGTCCTCGGATCGATAGGTGAAGGAGGATCCCCGAGAGAAGCAGATGCTCCCTCGACCGCAGGAGTGGTGAGTGGAGTGGTAGCAGCTGCCTGAATACGAGCTGGACGAGAGGTAGCAGACCTCTCAGTGGTAACTGCTGGGGCGGTACGATAAGATCGTGTCTTCGGAGGCATCCTGAACACAGATCAAAAGAAGTCAATACGACGCAAGATACGATATCATCAAAGAAGGACGGTAATATTTCAAAAGAAGCAATTTCAGAATAATTAGATTAGAATTATTCCTAGTCGTGATTGAGCACACTCTCATCCTAGATCCTATATCCTATAGCAGGCTCGCAGCAGTACAACTAAGTTGTTGCACCACCACGACATCGCACTAATTGTGAATCGAGACCTGCATGGGGCCGCCACCAAAAACGTGTCACGACCCGCACCTGAAAAATCGGGCATGAGTCGTGGGTACGTCCATCCTACGCCGCAGCATCGGTGGTAGAACGCTGTCTAGGTCGACTATCTAGATAACAATCTCATGTAACAAATATATAAACCTGTCAAGATCTCAACTCCAAACGGAGGAGCAATATCATAATGATAATCAAGTACTCAATCACGAATCTAAGCACGATAAGATAACAAAGAAGACTAACAACTATAAAGTCTAACCAACAACAACTACTACAACAACCACAACATCAATAATAATAATACATCATCCAAAATAATATACAAAACAAGGTCTCAATCCAAAACCGGAGACAAATCCGGTGCTAAAAGCTAATAAAAACAACAACAAGGTCCTAGTGATCACGGCTACCAACCCGGAAATCACTCCTAAACTAGAGGGTCCCTGTCTGCACCATCGACAGGCTCAGATCCATAAAACGTCGGACACCAATCCTCCGGATACTCTGAAAAATATGTCCAGTCAGGACTGGAACAAGTACATCTCTAACAGCAGTTCCATTTAAATGATAAAAACTATAAAACAGTTATAGCAAGTAGCAAGAAGAATGAAGCAAGTATGAAACAAGAAATATATAAATCACTGGTGCATAAAGGTAAAGATGCATGGATATCAGAGCAAGATAGTAATGACTGCAAGATACAAGAAATCTACACTAAGAGTAAGTTTGTCCACATGAACGCGTAGTGAGTCCAGCATGAAATACATGTAGTGAGTCAAGTCCAGAAACATGTAAGTGAGACCAGCAAAAAATATAAGAGAGTCCACACTATAAAGAATGAACTCGGTGTCTTTGAAATACTTGTTTCGACATATAAACGGCTAGGGGTAAGTACGGCTCACCGTGCACTGGGTGCGCGGCTGCTATCATTCTAGATTAGACCAGAGGGAGTGATTCCTAATGATTCCAGATGGGAATGTTTACATGTCTACTCAAGTATTTCCCCGCCCCGACTAATACAAGTGGATCCAAGACCCGACACGTAAATCAAGATGAGTCCAGCCTGAAACATGAGTGATGCCTGTAGGTGATGCCTGTAGGTGATGCCAGTAGTGATTCCAGAATAGAGGCCAGAAATATAAAATATACGTGTCGCAAGTAAATGAATCCAGAAATACCAGTCAGTATCCCGTGTTGTGCCAGAATAATCATATAATACTATACTAGAAGCTGAATCATAATAATTATCAGATAATAAAAACTATCAGAGAATGTACTCGCCTGACGTCCTGAGCAACTGGCGATCCGAACTGGTGTCGCAAGGACCTAATACGAAAAGCAAGGTTAAACAGGGTTCTAATGAGTTAAACAGATATAAAATAACTAAAAATAGGCTTCTAGGGTCGTTCTAGGTCAAACGGATCTAACCGGTAAAATCTGGGTCAAAGAGTCAACTCTGGGTCCAAAAAGTCAACTCTGGGTCAATACTAGGTCAAAAGTTAACTTTGGCGGTCAACCGAGTCAACTACGGTCAACTCTAGGTCAAACTAGGGTGCTCCTGAAATTCTAGGCCAAACCGAGCTCATTAAGCTAGAAAACTCTCAAACTCGCCTCCTTGAGATACCGGGATACCCTCGGTATCCGATACCTCAACCTAGGCTACGCACCCCGCCTAAACCCGCTAAAACCTATGCTAGCACGCTTAAATATATACACATAAGCATATAAAAATCACTCCAATACTATTCCTAGGCTATTGCTCAAATACCCCACTCGAAACTCAATACCTTGGATATCTTAAGGTATTGAGATACCTCGGTATCTCAAGGTATTGAGATACCGCTCTAAACTCAACCCGACTATCCCTCTAGCTAACTAACTATGCATAAACATATATATATATATCTAGCTATAATCTAGGCTAAAATATAGATATCTAATACATATAGGCATATACCTAGGTATCTACATACCTTACCTTACCTTACCTTACCTTACCTTACCTTACCCTCAAATATATAAATATATCTATATCTAGATATCTAACTATCTATCTAATATCTAGCTATCTATCAATCTATCTATCTAACTATCTAATATCTATCTATCTATTTATCTAGTATCTATCTAGTATCTATCTAACTAACTAACTATCTATCTAACCATCTAGTATCTATATAGATATCTATTTACCTAGATATCTATCTACCTATTTATGGATCTATCTATCTAATACCTATTTACCTATCTATCAACTATCTATCTATCTATCTATTACCTATCTATCTATCTACCTATCTATTTATATATATATATATCTCATATATCCATCTAACTATCTATCTATCTAGTTATCTAACTATCAATCTATCTATGTGTCTATCTATTTAGATATCTATCTAAGTATCTATTTATCCACATATCCATCTAACTATATCTCTATCTATCTATCTATCTATCTATCTATCTATCAATCCATCAAACTATCTATCTATCTATCCATATATCAATCTATCTATATCTATATATATATACCTCTCTCTCTCCCTCGCATTTGCTGTTGTTGCCCTACTGTTCATGCTGCATCTGCTGCTCCTCTTGCTGCTATATACTGCTGCTGCTGATGCCTCAAAATGCTGCTGCTGCTGCCCTTTTTGCTGCTGCTGCTCTGTTCAGTTCCCCCCTCTCTCATTCACACACACACACACACACACACACCCCTATATATACACACACACACACACACATATATATATATATATATATATATATATATATATATATATATATATATATATATATATATATATATATATATATCACTATATATATATAATCATACATATATATACATATATATATATAACTCTATAGATATATATACACACTAACTTATATATATTCATACACATACTAACATATATACTTATACACACATATTAACACACACACTCATATGCACAAACTCACACACTTATATACACAAACACATATCTATATATATATACACACATATATCTATATATATATATACACACTAATATATATATATACATATACACACTCACACACTCAAACATATATATATATATATATATATATATATATATATATATATATATATATATATATATATATATACACTCACTCGCACATACTCACTCACACACACTAGCACACACACTCTCACACACACTAACACACGCACTCTCACACATACATATATATATATATATATATATATATATATATATATATATATATATATATATAAAATATCTAAACACTCACTCACACTCACACACACACTCACCTACACATACACTAGCACCAACACACTCACACAAGCACTCACTAACACACTAACACAAGCACTCACTAACACACTCACAAACACATAAAAACACACATATAAATAGAAATATATATATATATATATATATATATATATATATATATATATAGAAACACACACAAATATATATATATATACATATATATATAAACACAACACACCATAACACACAACGCTCACAACGCTCCACCAACGCGCGCCCAATGACCCCGACACGCACAAACACCTATAGATATATAAAATATAGCCCGAGAATTCTAGCACACACTCTCCGATGCTTACCCAACGCGCGCACAAGCCCGAAACTAGAAAATCAAGTCGAAATGGCCGTTCGGTCATTTCGACGAACACGCGGTGTACGATTCGAAAAACCTCCTGAAACGTACACCAAACCAACTCAGAATCGGCCCAAAAATTACCCACGGGTTCTAAACGATGTCTAGATCCTAGAAAAAATACTATCGCATCGATTCGAGGTCCGTGGCGAAAATGCGCACGCCCTTAGAATCGGCGACGACGAAAACCCCAAAAATGCTCGAAACGCCCGTTTTTTTTGCGACATGGCTTCCCGTGTCCGGACGGAGACACGCACTCACCCTCAAGACACCGACAATGTCTACCTAGGTCCGTTTAACCTCGGACATCACCCAAAATTAGGCCAAATTCGGATTTCACCCGAAATCGACACAAAACCTAATGTTAAAGTCTCCAAACACTACCAAACTAGTTCCAACTTTCTCCCACGGGTAGCCTAAGGGTCTAGGAAGGTTCTAAACTATTAATTACACTATATAAGAGTAATTACAAGGGAGAAAAAAGTTAGGGTTTACCTCTTGGGAATTGAAATCCCAAGGCCAAAGTCTCCAAAAGCTCCAAATCCACCAAACCAAGCTTCCAAGCTCCCAAATCTAGCTCCAATACCAAATCTAAGATCTACCGACATAGGTTGGGGAAGAATGTAGGGTTAGGGTTCAAATAAGTAGAAGAAATGGAAAGAGGAAGGAAGAAAAATAAGAAAACTTACTTGGAATGAAGGTGGGAAGAAGAAAAGAAGAAGAAGGAAAGAGTGGAGAAGAAGAAGAAGTGAAGAAGAAGTAGTAGAACAAAGGGGGGGGGGGCTCCTTGCTGCTGTTATGGTCTGGTGTGGGTAGGTAGGGGCCGGCCAAGAAATAATAAAGGGTTCCACAAGTTTCCAAATGCCCAAAACGCCCCCCTCTCACTTGGTTTTGGGTTTTGGGTTCCAAAAGCACTCAAACTAACTCCAAATCTCTCCAACTAACCCACTAAAAATATAATAAATATTCTAAACCCCAAAAATAGGTCTTACAGGGGTGTGGGCTGGGTCAGACATGGGTCCACTAGGGTCTGACATGGGTCCAGGCTAGCCAAAATCCTAAAACAATCAATATAAAAATAATACAATCATTAATTAAATATAAATACAATTAATTATAAATAATACACAATTAACTAAATTAAAAAAAAATATCCGGCTCTGAAAATGGGGTGGTGACATTTTACATAATACAAAAGTCCAAAATGCCCTCTCCTAACTTGGGTTTTGGGTTTGGGGTTCCAAAAGCACTCAAACTAACTCCCAATCTCTCCAACTAACCTATTAAAAATATAATAAATATTCTAAACCCAAAAATAGGTCTCACAAGGGTGTGGGTTGGATCGGACATGGGTCCACTAGGGTCTGACATGGGTCCAGACTAGCCAAAACCCTAAAACAATCAAATAAAAATAATACAACCACTAATTAAATATAAATATAATTAATTATTAACAATACATAATTTACCAAATAAAAATAATAAAAAAGATAACCCTATTTACTAGAATTGGGTAGTAACAAGCCTACCCTCCTTAGAATAATTTTGTCCTCGAAATTAAAAGACGAAACTAGGACAGGAATGCAAGGAAAAGAAAAGAACCATACCCTAGGGCTCAAAAAGATAAGGGTATCGCTCGCGCATTTCATCCTCCCTCTCCCAGGTCGACTCTCTTGGAGAGTGATGCCTCCACGCGACACAAAATAAGAAAATAGTCTGGTTCCTCAACACCTTCTTCCGCCGATCCAGAATCTCTATTGGCTGCTCTGGATAGCTAAGAGTAGGGCCCACCACGATCTCTGAGTGATCCAATACGTGACTGGGATCCGCCACGTACCATCTCAACTGCGACACGTGGAACACATCATGAACTCCCTCTAGTATAGGCGGCAAATCTAGCCTATACGCCACAGCACCGACCCTCTCAAGGATGCTGAAGGGTCCGACGAAACATGGGCTAAGCTTCCCGCCTCCACCGAAGCAAATAGTGCCCCGCATTAGAGAAATCCTCAGGAACACCAGATCTCCAACCTAGCACAAACAAGGTCTCAGCACTTAATCTAAAATAAACAATCACAAGCAAACACAAGAACAAAATCTAAATTCTAAGCTATACCTCGAACTCCAAAGGTCTCCGGTGGCTATCGGCCCAATGCCGCTGCCTGTCCTTCGCCACCCGAAGTCTATCTCTAATGAGCTTGACCTTCTCCGCTGCATCAACCACCATCTCTGGACCAAGCAAAGCTCTCTCGCCTACATCATCCCATGATAACGGAGTACGACACCTCCGTCCATACAATGCCTCGAATGGTGACATCTCGATACTGGCTTGGTAGCTGTTGTTGTAAGCAAACTCTACCAAGTGCAAGTGATCCTCCCAAGAGCCTCTGAAATCCAAAACACAAGTGTGAAGCATGTCCTCAAGTGTCTGGATGGTCCTCTCTGACTGACCATCTGTCTGTGGGTGATATGCACTACTAAACTTGAGCTGGGTGCCCAAGCTAGCCTTCAAACTTCTCTAGAAATGTGAAGTAAAACGACTGTCCCAGTCTGATACTATGCTCACAGGAACTCCATGCAGTCTGACTATCTGGCGCACATACATCTCTGCTAGGCTCTCTATAGACGTACCTACTTTGAATGGTAGAAAGTGGGCCGATTTGGTCAACCTGTCCACGATAACCCAAATTGCATCCTTCCCGCCTGGAGAACGGGGAAGTCCAGAAACAAAATCCATGGTCACATGCTCCCATTTCTACTCCGAAATGGGTAACGGCTGGAGCAAACCTCCTGGCCTCTGCCTCTTCGCCTTCACCTGCTGGCACACTAAGCATCGGGATACGAAGCGCGCTACCTCCCGCTTCATCCCGTACCACCATATATGCTCTCTTAAATCTCTATACATCTTGTTGGCACCTGGATGCATAGAATACTGGGATCGATGTGCCTCCTGAAGAACCTCCTCGCGCAACGACCCACTCGGTACACACAACCTGGTACCGTGCCGCAAAGAACCATCATCAGCAATGGTGAAGTCATATGATAAATCAATCTGAACCTGCGCCCTGATGCTCCTCAGGGACTCATCCTCAAACTGTGTAGCCCTAATCCGGTCTACCAACTCTGACTGAATCTGCAGTCCCCACATTTGTATCTCAACTCCAGGCACTATCACCTCAATGCCCAAGCTCTCTAGATCTGTCAGAAGATAACGATCTGTTGTCAGGAACATAGCTACCGGATACCTGCTCAGCGCATCCAGAACTACATTCGCCTTCCCTGGATGGTACTGCAATAATATATCGAAGTCTTTCATCAACTCCAACCATCTCCTCTGCCTCATGTTCAGCTCTTTTTGGGTAAACACATACTTCAAGCTCTTGTGGTCTGTGAAGATCTCCACACGCTCTCCGTATAAATAGTATTTTCACAACTTCAGAGCAAAGATGACCGCTGCCAGCTCCAAATCGTGGGTAGGGTAGTTTTTCTCATGAGGACATAATTGCCTGGAAGCATAGGCAATCACCCTCCCATTCTGCTGTAATACACAACCCAGTCCCTTCCCCGATGCATCACTATAGATAGTGAAACCTCCAGATCCTGATGGCAATGTCAATACTGGAGCTGTCGTCAACCTCCTCTTCAGCTCATCAAAGGCGATCTGGCACTCCTCTGACCAAACAAACTCCACGTCCTTCCGGGTCAGCCTAGACAACGGCTCTACAATCCGGGAAAAGTCCTGAACAAATCTTCTGTAGTAACCTGCCAGTCCCAGGAAACTCCTAACCTCTGCTACTGAACTCGGAGCACTCCATGCCTCAATTGCCATGATCTTCCTCGGATCCACCGAGATCTCCTCTCCAGTTACCACATGACCAAGGAATTCAACCTTGTTAAGGAAGAACTCACACTTCGAAAACTTTTCATAAAGCTTCTCCTTTCTGAGAGTCTCCAGCACTATCCTCAGATGCTCCTCATGCTCCTCTGGGGTCTTCGAATATACCAAGATGTCATCTATAAACACCACCACAATCCTGTCCAGATGCTGATGGAATACCTTGTTCATCAGATTCATGAACACTGTCGGGGCATTAGTCAACCCAAACGGCATCACCATGAATTCATACTGTCCATACCTGGTCCGAAAAGCTGTCTTCGGAATATCCTCCCGCCTGACCTTCACCTGGTGGTAGCCTGTCCTCAGATCAATCCTGGAAAATACCCTCGCTCCGCTCAATTGGTCAAAAAGATCATCAATACACGACAGCGGATACTTGTTCTTGATTGTGAGATTGTTCAAAGCCCTGTAGTCGATACACATCCGTATCGACCCATCCTTCTTCAGCATAAAAAGTACCGGAGTACCCCACGGAGAAGAACTAGATCTGATAAATCTCTTGTCCTGAAGCTCATCAACTCTATCAGCTCATTGTTGCTGACTCTATAGACGTGCTGGGATATCGGCTCCGCGCCTAGCACCAAGTCTATAGAGAACTCCACATCTCTGTCCGGAGGTAACCCTGGCAACTCCTTCGAAAATACATCCATGTACTCCGCTATTAGTGGATGTAGCAACCTCTGCTCTACCACCAGGGCTCCGCAGAAGACTCCCTCGCTCTTCTCCGCTGCTCCTCTGGCAAACTCAAACTCTGGCTCACCCGACGGACTAAACAACACTCTGCCTCTACGATAATCTATACTAGCACAGTGCATACTCAACCAATCCATCCCGAGTACAATGTCGTAGCTCAGAAGTGGCATTACGAGTAGGCACACACTCAACTCTCGGCCTCCCAAGGTAACTCTCCGGTCTCTGCAGACATCACTGACTAGGATGATGCCACCCCCGGTCGTGATCTTACAGAGTCTAGCTAAAGGTTCAGCAACAAGATGGTATCTAACAGCAAAAGATACAGACACAAAGCTATGGGAAGCACCAAAATCAAATAAAGCAAGTGCTGGAATGGAATCAAGAAGAACAGAACCTGAGATCACATCACCAACGGTGCATGATACGATATCATCAAAGAAGGACAGTAATATTGCAAAAGAAAACAACTTCAAAAAAATTAAAGATAGCAAAAAAATCAGGAAGGGTCCTAGTTGTGATTGAGCACACTCTCTCTCAGCCTATATCCTATATCCTATTGCAGGTAAACCTAAAAACTAGACCTGCATAGGCCGCCACCAAAAATGTGTCATGATCCGTACCCAAAAAACCGGGCATGAACCGCGGGTACGTCCAGCCTACGCCGCAGAATCGACGGTAGAACGCTGTAAAGGTTCATTCTAGGTCACAATCTATATATCTCACAAAACCTGTTAATATAACCTCTCAAAAAGGAGGGCAACCACGCAATATATATATGCCTCAATCACAATAACTAGGGGAAGAGTAAAAGCACGATAAGATAGCACAAGAAAATAAGAACCAAAGAGAGCAATACAATATCCAAAATATACAGTCCAAGTCTACAACATCACAGAAGCAACAAAATAATAATACAGTACAGTCATCCAGAAAAGCAACTGGGAACAACCCAGAAAATCCACCTAGCTAACTAGGGCGCTAACGGCATCTCCTCGACGGGCTCCTCCTCAGTCTCGGGTCATAACACTCCTCGACGCCCGGCTCGTAGAATGTCGGGCATAAATCTTCAGGATCCTCTGAAAAAAAATATGACCAGTCAGGACTGGAGCGAAGTACATAACTCTGAAAGCAACTCCAAATACATGGTAAGGTGTATATGACGAGCAATAGAAAAGTATACAAGATGGACAAGAAAATAAATATATGATGGAGCAGATGAAGTAGCTGCAATGAAAACTGGAGAACAATACAAGTAGTAGAGAAGTAACTGCATATGAGAAAATAGGAATACTAGCTAAGTGCCTTGAGCACAAGTTCGTTATGTGATCGGCTTAGGTTGCACATGAATAATCTACGATAACTCAGTTATGCGTGAGTTGCATAACCGACATACACATGAATACTATTTGGCTTTGATCACATAACCAACTCCTACTCCCCTCCCCCACTAATACTCTTGGATCCAACCACGGCACGCTACGTACATGATAAATAGCTCGCGCTCATGAAGGCGAGAGCACAAGAAGCACATGATAGCACATGAGAATCAATACCCGAAGCACATGATAAAATACACGTGATAGAGTACCTGTTGAACACGGTAAGGGGGATAGCATCTCATGACGGAATCCACTAGTACCAGCTCGTGTAACAATGTGTCAGAATCAAGTATTACTGTTCTAGAACAGGTGACATAAACGCTATCATGAAATGGAAACTATTAGAGGTAGGTACTCGCCTGATGTCCTGAGCAACTGATGAGGATCGAGATCCGGACTGGCATCGCAAGAACCTATTGTGAAAAGCAAGATTAAATAGGGTTCTATGGATTTAAAATGATATAAAATAACTAAAAACAGGGTTCTAGGGGTATTCTAGGTCGAACGGGTCAAACCGGTAAAATTTGGGTCAAAAAGTCAACCCGAGGTCCAAAAAGTCAACTCTAGGTCAAAACTTGGTCAAATGTTGACTTTTACGGTCGACAGGGACAATTATGATCAACGCTAGGTCAAACTAGGGTGACCCTAAAATTCTAGGTCAAAACTAGCTCATTAAGCTAGTAAACCCTCAAACTCGCCTCCTCGAGATACCGGGATACCCTCGGTATCCGATCCCTCGACCTAGGCTACGCACCACGCCTAAACCCGCTAAAACCTATGCTAGCACGCGTAAATATATACACATATACATATAAAAATAGCTCTAAACCTATTCCTAGGCAATTGCTTAAAAACTTCGCTCGAAACTCAATACCTTGGATATCTCAAGGTATTGAGATACCTTGATATCTCAAGGTATTGAGATATCCTCCAATACCCCTCTAACTACCCCTCTAGTTAGCTATTTAAGCATATAGATATATACCTAGTTAATAATCTAGGCTAGAATATATATATCTAATACACACACACACACACACATATATATATATATATATATATATATATATATATATATATATATATATATATATATATATATATATATATATACCTATGTATCTATATATATATATATCCACAACACATATATACCCGTATACCCATACTCATACATATATATATATATACACTAAGCTATCTATCTATCTATCTATCTATCTATCTATCTATCTATCTATCTATCTATCTATCTATCTATAGATCTATCTATCTCTCTATCTCCCTCATACCCTTACTGCTACACGATGTTACGCGATGCTGCACTGTGCAACGCTAAGCTGCTGCTGCTGCCACTGCTAGTGCGCTGCTGCTGAAACTGCTGCTGCAGTAGGCTGCTGCTGCGCTGCGCCGCAGCGCTCCCGCGGCTGCCGCGGCTCCGCACGAGTGCTGCTGCGCGCTGCTGCTGCCTCGCCACTGCACTGCACGCTGCACAACACACACACACAAACACGCACACACAATCACACATACACAGACACACACATATATACATATATATATACAACTATATATACATATATATATACAACTATATATACATATATATATACATATATATATACATATATATACACGACTATATATATATACGCACACTCTTATACATATATACTTACACACACATATACACTTATAAACACACACACACACATGTATATATACAAACGCACATATATATATATATATATATATATATATATATATATATATATATATATATATATAAACACACTTATCTATATATATATATACACACACAAACCCATATATATATACACATACACACAGATATATATATATATATATATATATATATATACATATACACACACACGCACACTCATACATATACATATATATATATATATATATATATATATATACATATACACAAGCACTCACTTATATACATGTACACCTACACAAATATATGTATATACACACATATATATACAAACAACACACACATATATATATATATATATATATATATATATATATATATATATATATATATATATAGACACACACACACACACACACACACACACACACACACACACATATATATATATATATATATATATATATATATATATATATATATATATATATATATATATATATATATATATATATACACATATACACAAACACAACACAACACAACACTCACAACACCCCACCAACACGCGCATAACCACCCCTACACGCACAAACTCTAGCACACACTCCCCGAAGCTAACCCAACGTGCGCACAAGCCCGAAACTAAGAAACCAAGTCGAAATGGCCGTTCGGTCATTTCGACGAACACGTGGTGTGCGGTTCAGAAAACCTCATGAAACGCACACCAAACCAACTCGGAATCGGCCCAAAATTTATCCACAGGCTCTAAACGATGTCTAGATCCTAGAAAAAAATGCTAACTCGTCGATTCTAGGTCCATGGCAAAAATGCGCACGCACATAGAACCGGCGACGACGAAAACCTCCAAAATGCCCGAAACGCCCATTTCTCCGCGACACGACTTCACGTGTCTGAACGGAGACACGCACTAACCTTCAAGACACCCGATAATGTCTACCTAGGTCCGTCTAACCTAGGACATCACCCAAAATTGGGCCAATCTTGGATTTCACCCAAAATTGACACAAAACCTAGTGTCAAAGTCTCTAAACACAACCAAACTTGTTCCAACTTCCTCCCACGGGTAGCCTTAGGGTGTAGAAAGGTTCTAAACCACTAATTACACTATATTAGAGTAATTAGTAAGAGAAAAGTTAGGGTTTACCTCTTGGGAGTTGGAATCCCAAGTCCAAAGTCTCCAATTCACTTGAAATCACCACCCTCAAGCTCCAAGCCTCCAAATCTAGCCTCCACACTAAGTCTAGGCTCTAAACACCTAGGTTAGGGAAAAGTGTAGGGTTAGGGTTAACACAAATGAAAGAAATAGAAGAAGGAAGAGAAGAAAAAAGGGATTACTTACTTGGAATGAAAAATTGGAAGAAGAAAGGAAGAAGAAGGAATGGAGAAGAAGAAGAAGAAGAAGAAGAAGTGATGAAGAAGAATGGGGGGGGGGGGGGGTTCGACTGCTGGTCTGGGAAAGGGGGGCCGGCCAAGTGCATAATAAAGGAATTTTACATAATGCAAAAGTCCAAAATGCCCTCTCCTAACTTGGGTTTTGGGTTTGGGGTTCCAAAAGCACTCAAACTAACTCCCAATCTCTCCAACTAACCTATTAAAAATTTAATAAATATTCTAAACCCAAAAATAGGTCTCATAAGGGTGTGGGTTGGGTCAGACATGGGTCCACTAGGGTCTGACATGGGTCCAGATTAGCCAAAACACTAAAACAATCAAATAAAAATAATACAACCACTAATTAAATATAAATATAATTAATTATAAACAATACACAATTTACCAAATAAAAAAAAAGATAACCCTATTTTCTAGAATTGGGTAGTGACAGTATTGTCTTTTGATGTTTGTGGGTGTTAACTGTTATTGGAATATGATCCTTGTGACTGTGGCAGTGTTGAGGATATTGGCTTGGAGAAAATCGAGTGGGGGAGGTAATGCAGTAAGGTGGGTGTGAGGAAAATTGATACTCATGTATCCATTATGGCTGATACCTGAGTGCCTCATTTCTAACTGTGATACCTAGTTCAAGTGCAGGTAAGAGCCATCAGAACAAATACTGTTATGAGTTAGGCAAGGTTCAGGTATCCTAATATACAGTAGTAGCAGTGACTAATGGAGGAAATCATGTGATATCTGTAAACTTGACTGTGTGTGAATGTGTTAAGGTGTTGTGGTGTATTTTGCATCTATGTGTGTGTGTGTGTGTGTGTGTGTGTGTGTGTGTGTATGGATCATACAGTGACATGGGTCTATGTGTTTGGGGTTTAAGTTTATGGCTTCAGTTGTGTGTCATAAGTTAAGTGATTGGTAAGAAAGGAAGTGCATACATACCATCAGTAACAATAATTGATATTATATTATACATGTGCAGGTAAATGAGGGGAGGGATGGACTAGCTACAACAGCAATAACTAGAGTAGGAGAGGCAATTGTTATAGAATACATTATGTGTATCATGTAGTAGGATCTGGACTCGGGTGCCTGGACAATTGGGGGGAGAAGTTGTCTGTAACTGAATATCCTTAGTGGGAGTAGGTTGTATCAGTTAGTTGTACCTACAGTTGGAGAGCTAGTTTGTAATTTAGTGTTTAATTAGTAGGTATTAATTAGTTAGTTGACAAGTTATGATCATCTGTATAGGATTTAGATAATAGTTAGTTTATTAAGGAAGTGGTGTTAGTATGAGAGGAGTTCTTATGTTAGAAATTAATTAGATACATATAGATGCATCAGGTAGCTATGGTATTCTAAACATCATGTTCTGCGGTGGGGTATTTCTGTTACTGGAAATCAATTAGATACAAATAGATGCATCGGTTAGCTATGGTGTTCTAAACATCATGTTCTGCAGTGGGGTATCTCTGTTACTAGAGAGCAGTAGTTCAGTCAAGGGCCGGTAATGTAGTGTATCAGTTAGAGTTAGTAGCTGTTAGTATTATAGGCTATATTTGATATCAAATAGTGTATTATATAGCAGTTAGGAATAGTTAACTGATAGTACTAGTGTGTAGTGTCAGCTAGTCAGTTAGTATAAGTCCATATCTATATTATACATATATGCATATCAGTAGTCAATTAGCAAGTTAGAGCGATAGTTAGTAATGTAGATATTAATGTAAGTTAATATATATAGTTAAGGTAGTTACTAATATTAACCTTGTGACCTAGGAAATAACCTGGTATAGCTAAGTTTAGTTATTTTTCACTAATTCATGATCAATATAGACCAATCAATCTAGTATGGACCTAGTTTGGCCTAGAAGAGCATGTCTATTGCATTTTAGCTCATTTATCTCTTTTTATCACCAATTAACATAATATTCCTCATAGGTGTGTGTGACACCAGCTCGGACACCGAGTGACATCATTTGCTCCAGACAGAGCCGAGTACATTCTCTGATAGTTTTCTTATTCAATAGTCTATATGTTTCATGTATTTAGTATTAATATAATTGATTTCTGACACGATGGTTATACGGATTGGTATACGTGAATCCTTGTCATGAGATGTTATTATCGTAATTACTCAGTGATTATCATGTCGTGCTTCATGATTACTCAGTGATTACCATGATATCTTCATGATTATATAGACCGTGATTTTAGTGCATGCTATTATTGACCGTGCATTGTGATATACGTGTTATAACGCATTGTGATATGGATCCGTGTACTAGTCGGGGGATGGGGAGATATTAGTGGATATGTGATCATACCTTATAGCCCGTGTTTAGTATAACCCGTGATGGCTAGCAGATCATGCAACTCACGTGTGGTCACGCTAGCTACCCATTTTATATATAGCCCGTGTTAGGTCCAAGCCGATCACATATTTTGCTAATATTTCAAGGCACAAGATATTATTTCATTTCCTTATTTTTAGTTCATTACAGTGATGTTCCTTACCATATTATTCTCAGTTCATTCTATTACTTACCTTGATTCTCCTTCTCTCGATATAGACTAGTTTAGTTACTTGCATCATTTATTTTCTTTACTATTACTGTTTCATAGTTTTTGTTAATTATTAGAACTACTATTGGGTTGTACTTCGCTCCAATCCTGACTGGATATATTTTTCAGATGATTCATTAGATGACTGGTGTCCTACGTACTACGGACCATAAGAGATTGAGCCAGTTGAGCCTATGCCCGTAGAGCCCTCGTTGTAGTACCTCTAGTTGTAGATGCTTAGACTATTTTAATATATTGTATTTGATTCCATTAGATTTTCTCAGCATGTATATTATATTAGAGTTTTATATTGAGATTGGACTAGTAGATTGGACATGTATTGCGACTCTTGTATTTCTTTTACTTCTATTCCATATCGTGCCATTTCTTTCTCTAGTTTGATATTGTGATTGAGTATTGTTACCATTATATTATTCCTCCATTTGGAGTTAAGATGGCATGACAGGTACCATATATATTATGTGAGATGTGTATATAATTATGTTGACCCAGACAGTATTCTACTGGCGATGCTGTATCGTAGACTAGGTGTTGTTCACCACTTGTGCCCTTATTTCGGGTGCGAGTCATGATATATTTTTAGTGGTGGCCCATGTAGGTCAAGAGATTGTAAGTATTACGATTTTGTAGTGGTTCTCAAACTTAGAGTACTACTATGAGCCTTCTTTAGGATATTAGATATAGGTTGAGAGTATACTCAATCACAACTAGAAAATACTTTCAATTATTTGCTTAGCTATCTTTATCTATCTGAATGCTTGCTTTACTTTGAATAATTATGTTCTTCTTTGAGAATATCACATCTTACTTAATATTGATTCCTTTATTTCAATCTATCTTCAGGATGCTGCCGAAGACGCGATCCCAACGCTCAGGCACAATATCAGCAAGGTCGGTCACTTCATCGCTCCGAGGAGGGCAGTACCAGCCACTGTTTCAGTAATTTCAGCTCAGAGGGTCGCTTTACCGATTCAGGTGGAAGCATCAGCAACAGTTTTTGGGGGTGCTCCACCTCCAGTATAGAGGACAGTACCGACAGCCTCGGAGGAGCTTCCACCTCCACCACCCGCAGTTGATCCGACATAGGTGTTTGCGCTCATTCAGCAGATAATGGAGGCACAACGGGCCCAAGAAGAGGCCCAACAATGCCAGTCTGAGGTCATGAGGTAGGACATTGAGAATGCCCACCAGATTGCACTCGCCGTAGTCGAGAGAGCTGCCTTGGTCCAGCCACAGGTAGCTCCACCTCCTCAGGACCCTTAGCAGCCGAGGCCGGGGACCATCATTGAATTTAAAAGGATGGGGCTCAAGGACTTTAAGGGCACCGAGAGAATTTTGTATGCGGATGATTGGATCGAGGATATTGAGGGAACATATAGTTGGCTCAGATTCCAGAGAGCTTACAGGTGGAGGCAACATGGAGCATGATGTTTGATATTGCTTTGATATGGTTTAGGACAAATCCGGGGATCTCAGCACCCAAACTTACTTGGGGGGGGGGGTCTTTAAAGAGCTTTTCAAGGAGAAGTTCTTTTCAAACATGGCTTTGACATCTTTAGAGAGCCAATTTTAGTACCTCGTCCATGGAGGTATGGCAATGGATGAGTATATAGCGAAGTACTGCAGATTGGGTCACTTCGTGGAGGGGAAGAATCCCTAGGAAAAGGCTAGGAAGTTCAGAAAAGATCTGAACCGGGAGATTAAATCTTATACTATTGGACACCGTACTACTACCTTTGAGGAGAACCTGACACAGGTACCGCAGGCGGAGGATGATTTGGAGCTTGGATCCAAGAGGCCGAGGGACACAGGAGGAGCGAGTAGTAGTGCGGGCCCATCAAAGTAATGGTCTTAAGAGACTTATAATAATAAAATAATGCTGTAATGGTCTTAAGAGGATCCTACCAAATAACCTTGCACATGTAAATAAAACAGAAAATCTTATTAGGGTATATGAGGAAAGATCTTGGTACTGATTAGGGTATCCTATTTATATAGGTAATGGTCATCCTAAGTCTTAGTTATAGCGCTTATAGAGCAAGTGTCAATAGTAAGAATAGAAGAGTTACTAGCCGTTAAGGGGAAAGGTATCTAACTCGTATCGAGGTGAGGGTACATGTTACACAATTTAAAAACTAAGGGATAATCATCAGGTTGCAATCTACAAGAATAACTTAAACTATCAAGTTCTAACTACCAAGCACATAATGTTTAAATTCAAGATTACAACTATAATCCTAGCAAACTATGTGTCCTTAACAAAGAAATAAATTACTTGGCCTACTATCAGAAGTGTCAGGTGGCACGAGTTGAAAGATAAAGAAAAAAAGAACGTAATTTTGGTCGTCGCACAATTAGCGAACGTTAAGGTCGCAGAGGAATAATATGTGAAATAGAGGGGCTCTAGGTAGCATCATGGTTTTCCAAGGGGGAGTGGTATACTAGTTGAATGTTCGAGGTATGATCAAGGAAGAAGTGTTGATTGCATTCCTCTAGGCTTCCTAGGGTGCTGTCTACTAATAATAAGACAATGATATAAGTTTATAGTTCTCTAATACTATCTAACTATGAGGGTTAGGTTCAGTCATAATATTCACTTTTGGTTTTCTATTGGCTCCTCCATACTAGGGTCAAACATTATGGTAAGCTTCTAAATAACTCTAGTAGTATCTATACTACTCTTAAGTCTTCATAATACATCAAGGGGGTAATGGTCAATCCATCTACAGGTAAGGGTGCTATGGTTCATTAAGTATTCTACTCAGTGATGTGTCAACACTCTAGTTGTACTCTGAATAGGAAGGTTACTCTACTTATCATCTAACAACAGGAACTTCTATATTCTAGGAGAAGGCTATACTTAAAGAACTATTAGGGAAGCACATGAACAATCATGATGTAATTGTTCAAATAGAACAGATAGGAGGAAGATGAATCATAGTCAATGTGGATGAGATCCTATACTCTAGTCCTAGGTGCAGGCTTGTTCGGTACAGTAACGTAACCGAGACAATATGCTCTCGACCTGCATGGGCCACCACTAAAAATATGTCACGCCCCAGTCCCAAAATACGTAGGACTAGGACACGTACATGCCAGCCGCATGTATATGGCAACTCCAATATATGGAAACCAAAATCCACACGTACGCTGTAATATGAATATCAATCCACAAGTGGTATAAACATATATCACAAGTCATAGGGTACAATCTAAATCTCATCCACAAAAAATTAAATATAAATAATAACCAGTATCTATGAAACTAGATCTCAATAAGAAGTATCTAAGGATGATAGTTGGATTAAAACAAATCCACTACCAACTCGAATATAAAAGCAATACAATCTAAGTACACCACAATAAACATAATATAAGAATACCAGCTATCAACCACGGGCTCGAAGAGAAGACATCCTCGAAGCATCTATAACCATCCAAATCTGCGCTCCTGCAAATACTCAAGAACAGGTATACCTGGCAGGGGACCAGGTCCTCAGAGGGACATAACAAGATACTTAAACACATGCCAATAAAGTACTGAAATAAATATCCAATGGGTCACCTAACCGTCTAAGTGAATGCAGTTAAGAACAACTTTTCCCACAAGTGAGCTATCTGGCTGAAAACCTGGGATTTGGCATGGTTCTCTATTGGAGATCCAGGGGCCTAAAAAGGCACGGCGTCTTTCGAACACCGGAGGCCCGCCTAATAATAATATAATATATAGTGGTCATCACCGCCCGTATCTCCAGCGGAGAATCCGGCCGCACAATAGAAAAAGTGTAAAGGAGCTCAAATGCGGTACTTGTTGTTCTCCCCATCCCATGCTCTAAGCATGTCACATCCGTGACACCATTTGGTTCATAGCCTATTCTTAGTACCCTAGCCTAATCCTGTAACCAAACAAGGACAAGGATGGGACCACCGTACTATAATAAGCTATGTCCATGGACCTCTAATAACTGCCAAGTCTACTAGCATGCAAAGTTTCTAACAGCAGTTATCCCTAACGCACGGCCCACACGTACAGGAGGCTAAACCTGCACGCAAGTCCGTGATCTACATGAGACTCACAACTCGTGTAACAACTGTGTCATGGCCAATGAATCTAATGATGCTACATGATAATGGGGTAGTCTCATAAGCATGGTCAATGCAAATACATAAATAAAAATATATCGCGACGACACCATCGCGCGTATTTTATACAACAGTTAAAATATATGAACTAAAGATAAAAAATAAAGATGCATGCAATCATATGGAATATGAATAACAGTACAATGGCAATGTATACTTGCCTGGCAAGGAAGCTGCAATGTACCAATAACCTGCTCCAGAAGTCGCGCAGAATAAATCCAATATCCTATGTACATATGATATAATACAATAAAGTCATTAGTCATTACACTAGTGCACACACAACAATATTTACACTGGACTCAGGGGGTATACTAGGGGTAACACTAGTCATCTAACACAGTCAATTACGCGTTAAATTACGCGGGTGTCGCGTCTTCAAGTACTGTACGAAATCAGTCAGTCAACTGACAGGTGTCTATGCCAGTACGTTAATGTACGCAAGGCGGACAAATTCACAAGTTCTTAGGGTCAACATGGTCAAGGTAAGTATGGGATAGTCCACGGTGTCCTAGGGTCGTACAGTCTGAATATTTAGTCATAATTATCAATTAGCATTTACTTACATATATATTCATATAACTATATAATAATATAACCATCAATTTATTTTCATAACTATTGGAATATATATAGTAATTACGTACATAAATATATATACCAAACTGAATAATATTTGCGTACATGTAAATGTACGAACGCGCGTTGGGTTCTCCGACTCAGGGTCTGATGTAAACTAACCGTGGTGGCTAAATACTAACGTCCTACTAGAACACTGTCAGAGAATGTACTCGTCTGGGGTCCTGCTGCTGGTATGAATCAGAGTCCAAGTCACAGTCCAATAGCCTATGTATTACAAATTTATCACGTCAAAAGATAATTTATTTTAATTTATTTAATTCTGGAATAATTACTCTAAAATCCTATTTTAATCTTATTATTCTGATTTTTATGTTAATTCCTAATTTTTTGTCCAAAGAAACTGAATTTTATCAACTCGAGACTCATGGCACGTAAATCGAGGCGATCTGTTGACTGAAAAGTCAACCAAAACAAACTCAACTTTTGTGCATGATTTCCTATAGATTTCAGCGTCAAAAATATTCTAGAATTTACGGCTCGTCCGAATTCAAATTCGTTTGAGAATTATGGCACATACAAATTTTGTATTGTGCACCGATGGTTAAATTCTAACCTAGAAGTTCTACAGAATTAACAGTATATAAATACTTCGAATTAAATTCTAGGAAAAACATATGTCAATTATCTAGACATTATCTTTCCGAAACTTCAAACGGTTCATGATTCTGATTCCTGGTTCTCCCGGAATCGCGAAAATATCGAAACACGTCTATTTTTGGACATGCTGTGCTCTACGAATTTTTCAGAATTTAATACTCATAATTTCGTAATTTTTTTTTATATAATCAGAAATCTAACCTCAATATCATTCTAACATAAAAAACTAGGCCTCGTTTGGAGTCCGGAGCTATGCGCAATGGCTTCTGGAAGATGAAGGAACCCTAGATGGCAATTCTCCAAAATCTCTCTCTCTAAAAATAATGGGATAATTAGGGTTATTATATTATATATATATAGGGATGTTGAACGGCTGAATGAAAGTTCATAGGGTGACATGTGTCATGATTTGATTGGATGTTTTGGTTATATTATTTATTTTTGATTTGGCTTTATCAAAACATTATTTAAGTCATTTTAAATCTAAATAACTCCAAATAAATATTAAAATTAATCATAAAAATCTGAAAAAATTACAAAAAATATATTTTGAATCCAGAAACCCTAGAAAAATACTTGGAACAATTTTTATATTCATAGGTTCCCTACTATAATTAGTAGAAGCTCTAAAAATTAGTTTTACATATTTAAATAAAAATAAATATTAAATATATTCCAAAAATTCTGAAATAATTTCAGAAAATATATAATAATATTATAAACACTAAAAAATTATGTGGGTCCATTCTATATACCTGGGCTTGCACAATAAATTCTAGAAAAATTAGTTATTAGTCTAAATAACTCTCAATAAATACTAAAAATATTCAAAAAATTCCCAAAAAATTCTAGAAAATATATTTGACTATTTAGAACCTAAAATAAAATTTTGGGATATTTTTAATTAAGTTTTAACATAAAATAAATTCTTCAAAGTCCTAGAAAATTATTGTTACTAGTTTTTAATTAACTAAAAATTATGAAAAAATCCTAATAATCTAAAATAGCCTAAAAATAATTCTAAATAAATATTTATATAAGTAAATATACTAAAAAATTTTATTTTCTAATTATCTAAGAGAATACTCTAAATAAATTCAACATCTATAATAAATATAATAATATAAAATATTCACAAAATACCTATTTTGGGTGAGGGAGTTTACAGGTACGGTACCAGATTATGTGTGCCGAGTGGAGCGTTATATGAGGAGGTTTTTCAGAAGGCGCATCGATCTCAGTACTCTATCCATCCAGGTGCCAACAAGATGTATAGAGACATGAGAGAGCATATTTGGTGGTATGGTATGAAGCGGGAGGTAGCAAGCTTAGTATCCAGATGCTTGGTATGCTAGCAGGTAAAGGCGGAGAGGTAGTGGCCAGGTGGATTGCTTCAGCCTTTATCCATTCTAGAGTGGAAGTGGGAGCATGTGATAATGGATTTTGTATCGGGACTTCCGCGTTCTCCAGGAGGTAGAGACGCGATTTGGGTTATCGTAGACATGTTGACCAAATCTTCCCACTTTTTGCCATTTAAAGTGGGTACGTCTACGGAGAATCTCGCTGAGATATATGTGCGGCAGATAGTCAGATTGTATGGGGTTTTTGTGAGCATCATCTCGGATCGGGATAGTCATTTTATATCCCACTTTTAGAGGAGTTTGCAGGCTAGCTTGGGCACTTAGCTCAAGTTTAGTACCGTATATCACCCTCAGACAGACGGACAGTCGAAGAGGACTATTCAGACACTCAAGGATATACTACGCACTTGTGTATTAAACTTTGGGGGTTCTTGGAGGATCACCTTCACCTGGTAGAGTTTGCTTATAACAACAGCTACCAGGTCAGTATCGAGATGTCACCATTTGAGGCGCTGTATGGACGTAGATGTCGTACTCCGTTATCTTGGGATGATGTTGGTGAGAGAGCCTTATTGGTACCAAAGATAGTCGTGGATGCAGCTGAGTAGGTAAAGCTTATCAGGGATAGACTTCGGGTGGCGCAGGACAGACAACGACATTGGGCCGATAGCCACCGGAGACCATTGGGTTTTGAGGTATAGGTTTTTGTTTGTATTGATTGTGATTGCTTGTTTTGGTTAGAGTGCTAAGGTTGTATTTTGTGTTAGGTTGACGATCTAGTGTTCTTGAGAATTTCTCCAACACGGGCACGATTCGCTTTGGTGGAGACAAAAAGCTTAGTCCACAGTACATCGGACCCTTCGGTGTTCTTGAGAGTGTTGGTGCAGTGGCCTACAGGCTAGACTTGTCGCCTGCACTAGAGGGAGAGCACAATGTGTTCCACGTGTCACAGTTGAGACAGTACGTGGTAGATCCTAGCTATGTATTGGATCACTCGGAGATCCAGGTGGGTCTGACTCTCAGTTATCTAGAGCAGCCGGTGGAGATTCTGGATCGCAGAGAGAATGTGCTGCAGAACCAGACGATTCCCTTGGTATGCGTCATGTGGAGGCATCACTCTCCTGGAGTGTCTACCTGGAAAAAGGAAGCCGAGATGCGCGAGCGATACCCTTATCTGTTTGAGCCGTGAGGTATAATTATTTCTTGCTTGTTGTGATTGCTTGTTGTAATTAGTTCCTTCCTTAAATTTTGAGGACAAATTTTTTTTAAGGAGGGTAGACTTGTCACCCCCACTTTTCCAAATGAGGGTAATTTAGTCAATTTGTATATAATTATTTTTAAAGATTAATTATTTATTTATATTGTACAAATAATTAATATTTGTGGTTGTGTTATTTATTTATTAGTTAGTGGGCTAGCATATTAGTTAGACTTGACACTTGTGAACCCAATTAGACTTGTCATGACAACTTGTGAGCCCAACTTGGACTAGGCCCAATATACCCATTTCCACTAATTAACTAGGAGGATTAGACTAATTTGTATTAGTATAGAGACTTCCCAAATAGTCCTTCCCTAATCCTCTCCATAACTAACAAGTAGGGGCATATTAGACATTTGCTAGTTGCTTGAAGAAGGAAAGAAGGGGGCCGGCCACATAAAGGCCACTCTCTCTCTTTCTTCTTCATTTGCACTCATTTTTAGATCCCCAAATTCTCTAGATTCCTAATTCACCTCATCCCTCCACAAATTCTTCTCAATTCACTCACATTCCCTCTCCTTTTTACCACTCAAGGAGCATTGGAGCTTGGAGTTGCAAGGAGCACTTGGAGAATGAGCATTGGTGAAGATATCGTATCCGGATCATGTCCAATTGTACTTTTTATTGGAAATCCATCTCCCAATAGGTAAAATTCTAAATTTACCTTCTTTCTAGCTTCTAAATCATGCATTGGACCTTTAGGAATACCCCAATTGCATAGGACTACCAATGAGATGAAGATCTAGGCCTAATTGTTGAGAATTGTGACTTCTACAATTTTTGTGTGTATTTTGGGAGAATTACGAGATTGACACATCAAGTGTGTGTCATGAGACTAATTTAGAATATTTGGACTTAGATCAGGGTTAGAATTCTAGCTACGTGTTCACAATTGGATACAAGTATGCTATATCGTGATGCGGTACAATATGGAGCTTATTTTGTGTGTTTGTATGCAATTTTCTGTAATTCCTATTTTTATTAGTTCTAATAACTATTATTTTATATATTGGACATGTGGGAGTGGTTATTGATATGTGGGGGTGATCCTTGTGGAATATTGAGAAGTTTTGGTATTCTAATTGAATGTGTTTCATAGAGTATACTATAGTGAACATCTAGTATTTGAATTAATGCCTCTATTGTATGTAGATTAGAATATCAAAATTTAGATGCTATACTTTATTAAGTACATCAATACATGATGTTAAGGGAGAGTTCATTTCAGACTTTATATATATATATGCATTGATTTGGGAATACACAGTGCTTGGGCATTGTGACAGTGCATGGGAGTTCATATATTGTAGTAGTGTGTATGGGCATGGTATTTTGGTGTCTGTGGGTGGTAAATATTATTGGAATATGATCCTTGTGACTGTGGCAGTGTTGAGGATATTGGCTTGGAGGAAATCGAGTGGGGGAGGTAATGCAGTAAGGTGGGTGTGAGGAAAACTGATACTCATGTATCCATTATGGCTGATACCTGAGTGCCTCCTTTCTAACTGTGATACCTAGTTCAAGTGCAGGTAAGAGCCATCAGAACACATACTGTTATGAGTTAGGCAAGGTTCAGGTATCCTAATATACAGTGGTAGCAGTGACTAATGGAGGAAATCAATGTGATATCTATAAACTTGATTGTGTATGAATGTGTTAAGGTGTTGTGGTGTGTTTTGCATCTATGTGTGTGTGTGTGTGTGTGTGTGTATGGATCATACAGTGACATGGGTCTGTGTGTTTGGGGTTTAAGTTTATGGCTTCAGTTGTGTGTCATAAGTTAAGTGATTGGTAAGAAAGGAAGTGCATACATACCATCAGTAACAACAATTGATATTATAGTATACATGTGCAGGTAAATGAGGGAAGGGATGAACTAGCTACAACAGCAATAACTAGAGTAGGAGAGGCAACTGTTATAGAATACACTATGTGTATCATGTAGTAGGCTCTGGACTCGGGTGCCTGGACAATTGGGGGGAGAAGTTGTCTGGAACTGAATATCCTTAATGGCAGTAGGTTGTATCACTTAGTTGTAGCTACAGTTGGAGATCTAGTTAGTAAGATAGTGATTAATTAGTTAGTTGACAAGTTATGATCATAATTATAGGATTTAGATAATAGTTAGTTATAGAAGAAGTGGTGTTAGTATGAGAGGAGTTCTTATCTTAGAAATCAATTAGATACATATAGATGCATCGGATAGCTATGGTGTTCTAAACATCATGTTCTGCAGTGGGGTATCTCTGTCACTAGAGAGCAGTAGTTCAATCAAGGGTAATGTAGTGTATCAGTTAGAGATAGTAGATGTTAGTATTAGAGGATATATTTGAGTATCAGATAGTGTATTTTATAGAAGTTAGGAATAGTTAACTGATAGTACTAGTATATAGTGTCAACTAGTCAGTTAGTATAAGTTTATATCTATATTATACATATACGCATATCAGTAGTCAATTAGCAAGTTAGAGCGATAGTTAGTAATGTAGATATTAATATAAGTTAATAGATATAGTTAATGTAGTTACTAATATTAACCTTGTGACCTAGGAAATAACCTGGTATAGCTAAGTTTAGTTAGTTATCGCCAATTCATGATTAATATAGACCAATCAATCTAGTATGGACCTAGTTTGGCCTAGAAGAGCACGTCTAATGCATTTTAGCTCATTTCTCTCTTTTTATCACCAATTAACATGATATTCCTCATAGGTGTGTGTGACACAATCTCAGACACCGAGTGACATTATTTTCTTCGGACAGAGGCGAGTACTTTCTTTGATAGTTTTCTTATTTGACAGTCTTTATGTTTCATGTATTTAGTATTGAGATAATCGATTCCTGATACGATGATTACATGATTGGTATACGTGGATCCTTGTCATGAGATGTTATTATCGTAATTACTCAGTGATCACCGTGTTGTGCTTCGTGATTACTTAGTGATTATCGTGATATCTTCGTGATTATATAGACCCTGATTTTAGTGCATGCTATTATAGACCGTGCATTGTGATATACATGTTATAACGTGCCGTGATATGGATTCGTGTACTAGTCGGGGGATGGAAAGATATTAGTGGATATGTGATCATACCTTATAGCCCGTGTTTAGTATAGCCCATGATGGCTAGCAGATTATGCAACTCACTTGTGGTCACACTAGCTACCCTTTTTATAAATAGTCCGTGTTAGGCCCAAGCCGATCACATATTTTGCTAATATTTCAAGGCACAAGTTATTATTTTATTTTCTTATTTCCAGTTTATTACAGTGATGTTCCTTACCATATTTCTCTTAGTTTATTCAATTACATACCTTGATTCTCCTTCTCGTGATATAGACTAGTTCGGGTACTTGCATCATTTATTTTCTTTACTATTATTGTTTAATAGTTTTTGTCAATTATTGGAACTGCTATTGGGTTGTACTTTGCTCCAATCCTGACTGGATATATTTTTTAGATGATTCATTAGATGACTGGTGTCATACGCACTACGGACCACAGGAGATTGAGCTAGTTGACCCTATACCCATACAACCACTTGTTATAGTACCTTTAGATGAAGATGCTTAGACTATTTTGATGTGTTGTATTTGATTCTATTAGACTTCCACATCATCTATATTATATTGGAGTTTTATGTTGAGATTGGACTAGTAGATTGGACTTGTATTGAGACTCTTGTATTTCTTTTAATTCTATTCCATCTTGTGCCATTTCTTCCTCTAGTTTGATATTGTGATTGAGTATTGTTACCATTATTATGTCATTATATTGTTCCTGTATTTGGAGTTGAGATGGCATGATAGGTACCATATATATATATATATATATATATATATATATATATATATATATATTGTGTGAGATGTGTAGATAATTATGTTGACCCAGACAACGTTCTACCGCCGATGATGCGGCGTATGCTAGGCGTTGTTTACCACTTGTTCCCTTATTTTGGGTGCGGTTTGTAACACTTTCTTTCCACAATGGTAATACTCCGAGTCCTCGTACCGACCCTTGGACCTTCTCCTGCTTTTGTCTCTGTCACCGCCTGGACCCCTGCTTTTATCCCTTCCACGGCTCTCTGAAATAAGTGCCTCTGAGTGGGATGTGGATGAAGTGCCCTGAGGACATCTTCATATCTTCATTCAGTACCCCGCTCTTGGCAAACTCCAGATTGACCACGTATTCTGGAGCAGAAGCGATCATAGATACTAATACGGTCTTCCACGAGTTTGGCAATGTACACAGCAGCCATAGTCCCTGAACTTCGCCGTCGAACTTGACTCCTATCGAGGATAGTTAGTCAACCACGCCCTGGAACTCACTCAAATGATCCGTAATGGACGCCCCATCTTTGTACCACAAACACATCATCATACGGATCATGAATAATTTATTTACTCCGGTCTTCTTCGCATACAAAGATTCTAGTTTATCCCAAAGTGTCCTTGCGTGCTCAATACTGGCAGCGTGGTTGTACACGTTCTCGTCAACGAACTACCTGATGTACCCACACACCTGTATATGCTCGAACTTTTAGTCCTCTTCGGATTTGTTACTGGGCCTCTCAAAAGTAAATAACAACAGATGTAGCTTCTTAACAAATAACAAATCCTTCATCTTAATCCTCCAGTAGTGATACTTGATACCGTTCATGTTTACCATGTACACCGACTTCACGTCCATCTCTCCTCCCTGGTTTACCTGTCAGCTCCTGACACCCTTCTAAATTTTCAGAACCTGGCTTTGATACCACACTGTTGGGAACGAAACGGAAAAACCGTTCCCCAAACCAGATAGTACCTGCGAGAGAACCGAGAAAAAGTGTAAAAACCCACAAACACTAATCACAAAATCACCAATCATGCAAATACCAAGATTTTGACATGGAGAACCCTTGCAGAAAAAAATTACTGGACGATCGGAGTCCAACCCTTGAGAAGCCTTCACTAATAAAATAAAGGAATATACCCTCTAAAAACTTCTCCCCGACACTACAACACTTGGAAGCATAAAATTGATTACAAGACTACGAAGAAAAAGACGACGAGTAAAGATTACCCGAACACGGTCCTCCTTCGAAATTGGCCTTCAATCCTCCTCTTTTTCTCCCAAAGTTGCAATGACACTCTTGCCTTATTTTCTCCTCTCTCTTGAGATGATGTTTTTGGGGTTAGGGTTTAGGAAAACCTAATATATACCCCATAATCCCGCAACAAAATATGGACCGTAGGATACGATCCAACGGTGTACAAAATACCTTAATTTTAACTTCAGTCCGCCGACCCCGAGTTCGGACCGAACTCGGTATAATCGATGTTTGTGAGTAAAATTAAAACAACAGCTACATCGAGGTTCTGGAACCCATGGGTCCGAACTCGGCCCGAGTTCAGCCTCCCATGTTCCAGAATGTCGTCTCCTGCACCCCCGAGCTTCTTCGTCATCTCCGAATGGCCTCGTCGCCTCCCCGAGCTTCTCCGACACACGGATGACGCTCGTTGCTTCCGGGGTGTTCTCCACATAGGTTAAAAATTCCACCCACTCCAACAACTATTTATTCCCATAAATAATAAGAATGCAGATCTTTTCCTAATTGGCTCATATGATAGCACACGTCTAACTAACTTGATTTAAGTCCATAAAAAATGGATGTGTCAAATATTATATATTCTCTTAATTGTAATCTCCATGCCTATGCACTCCTCAATAATCAATTTTTCTCTTCTAATGTATATCTTTAATATCCATAATATTTTTTATAAATATTCAATAATGTTTTTACTGATATATATTGTGACACTTATGTGAAAGATCACCCACTTTAACTCGTGACACTTAAATAGATGAACATACACGTGTCATCTTCCTATCCACATGATTTACCCCTATCTTTTAATCATCACCATTCTTTATTATCTTATCGTAGCTAAATACTATCTTGTTCTGTTAGGCCTTCCCCAATGGAAGGGCTCTTCCCTTCCTTAAAAGAAAACTCTATAATAGGACCTCTCCATAGAAAAATAATAATTTTTCCAATGAGATTTCTATCTGAGGCTCTATCCTAGGTGGAAAAAGTTAGATAACAACCAAGAGATTTGAAATCTAGCAATTATACTCGCAGAATAATCATCTATAATCTTATATTTCTATCAACTTCACAAAATATACTTGGACATAAATAGATTTATCGAATTAAAAGACACTCTAATGGAACCATTGAGCGTTACAAAGCATGCCTAGTCACAAAAAATATTTCATCAACAAACATTGATAGATTATTTTGACACATTCAGCCCCATTGTCAAGCATGGTACTATTAGCCTTGTTCTTTCCATGATAGTTTCTCTTTATTGACCTCTATTCCAATTAGATGTCAAAAATGCATTTCTTGATGGTGCTCTTGAGAAAGAAGTATATATAACCCAACATTTTGGATTGGTTGATCAAGCTTACTCAGACTATGTATGTAAAATATAGAAATTCTTATATGGTTTTAAGCAGGAGCTTCGTACTTGGTATCTGACTTTGAGAAATTGTCTCAAGCAAGTTGATTTTATGGGGTTTTCCTATGATTCATTCTTATTCATCTACTCCAATGGTTCTGACTTGATCAGTCTTCTCATTTATGTTGATGATATCATTTTAACTGGGAATTGTTCTATGCGGATCCAACAACTAGTTACCCATATTGGCTGACAGTTTGAGTTAAAATCACTTGGTGATCTTCACGTCTTCTTGGGGATCCAAGTATAGAGGATAACGTCCAAACTCTCTCTTTGCCAGACGTGGTATTCCTTGAGCTTCTACAACGCTTCGGCATAAAGGAGTGCCAAACATGTTGCCACTCCTATTGCTTCATCTTGCCAACTGAGTCTTATTGATGACTCTCCTCCAGTTGATTCTACTGAGTATCGCCAAATAGTTGGCACCTTGCAGTACCTTATTCTCACGCATCCAGACATCTCATTTGCGGTGAACAAGATTTGTCAATATATGCATGCTCCGCGCTCATTCATCTTGTTGCCGCAAAATGAATTCTCCGCTATGTTAAGGGCATTCTTGAGTATGACCTTCAATTTTCTTCCTCTGCTAATCTTCTACAAGGCTTTTGTGATGCCAATTGAACGGGTGATTCGGATGATCGTCGCTCTACTACTGGGTATTGCATCTTTCATGGACCAAACCTTATTGCTTGTGGTGCTAAAATGCAAGAAATTGTGTATCGTTCTAGCTTCGAAGCAGAATATCAAGTTGTTGTCACTGTAGGGGTAGAACTTCCGTGACTTCTCCATTTGTTCTATTATATTCATCTTCGACCTCCATGTGCTCATGTAATTCTTTGTGATAATGATCTAACCCTGTCTTCAATGCTCGCACGAGGCGCATCAAAATTGATGTGCACTTTATTAAAAAAAAGTTGGCTTCTGGCACTCTTACAATCAGACATATTCTTGGAGATGAACAAGTTGCTGATCTCTTTACCGAAGGACTACCTCACACGCGGTTTCACTCTCTTCATTCCAACCTTCGTGTTCGCTTCGTTTTCACTTGAGCTTGTGAGAGTGTTAGATGACAACCAATAGATTAAAAAATCTGGCAATTATAGAAAATTTGTCATTTGTTAATTACCAACTATATTGTAATTATCACTTTTATGATTATTGAAAAACTGCAATTATAGGAGATTTGCCAATTTTATTGTAATTATTACCTACATAATTATAGAAAAAAACCCGGTCATTATAGGAGATCTTCCAACTATTATATTTATACACATGAGAAATACTCACAAATTAATAAAAAGAAGAGATTCAAAATCTTACAAAACACTCACATCTCTTGTTACATTCTCTTATTTTTTTTTTTGTTTAATGCCACATAAGATATAAATAAATATAGAGATCAACCATTAGAAACATTTTTTATACTTTGACATAGAAGCCTTCTTAAAAAGACTCGGCATATAGGATAAAAAAACCAAAGAAAAAATTAGGATAACCATTGGAGAATGCCTTATATATATATATATATATATATATATATATATATATATATATATATATATATATATATATATATTATGTTAGGTACTTGCACCACCTGGAGCATGTTGCAATAAAATCTGTTGTACAACAATGAACCTAGTCCGCGTGCGCACGAACAGGACACACATGCACAAAGAACCAAGTGCAAGCACTGTTTAGTCGATAACTTCTGTTTTATTGCTCTACCTTAAAATCTATACTCTTAGAAAGAAGTGCAAACCAGCGCTCCACATAGGAAATATATTCACAGATGCTGAAACTTTTAATGTGTACTGCAATATGTATACACTTGGTTACCAGAAACTTTTAATCCAAAAAATTCCAGCAGTTATAACTGATTCGAGCAAAATTACTACTCATTCAACATATGAACATACTGCTCTACCCTTATTGCACTGTATTGTATTCTCCTACTAGATTCAAAGTGAACAGCCTTTAAGAGCCACCTATCCAACATACTTTTTATCATCCTTTCCAGATGCTTCCATAAGGACCTTCTGAACACAGAGAAGTTGAAGCACATAGCTTTCAAGCATCACCTGATATGACACTTCCCCATTCTTAGACTCGGCCTCGAACTTCTCTACAAATGAAACATCAAAGAAGAAAAACTTGTCATCATTTTCTGACTGGAGGTACTACCCATTTAAAACAAGTTCTACATACAATTAACTATAAAAATAGAGAATAGCTAAAACCAGAAGCTAAACAAACCTTTGTTTCCGACTTGTGATGGAACTGGGGAGAAAGTGTTCAAGTGACTTCTGAAAGATAGTAGAGCAGGACATAAATTCCTCGGTCCGATACTAGTACATGAAACTTAATTCACAAACAAAGTAGAGCACTCGGTAGAGAAAATGGCACTTACTGTTTATCATACTTGCAACTCTCAAGCTGTGAAGGAGCATCCCCCATTCCTCCAGGACTTCCTTCACCTCCATCAGAAGGAATCAAAGTTTTTGGACCATCAAATAGTTCCTCGGTTTTGCCTACTTGTTCTACATCTTCACTGCATTTCTTCTTACTATCTGCAATAACTGAGGTTGGACGATTTGAAGAAATAGAATACCCTTCTGAAGAATCTTTCTGCTGTAACATTTCCGAAGTAACTCTGCGTTTGTTTTCACTATCTTTGTTGCCAGTTTTCTGCTTCGGCGAACCAGGAAATAGAATATCTTGCTGCAAATTTTTAGTGGAAGATGAATATAGAAAATGATCCACTGTCTCCTGCGGGAGCATAACAGGCTTCTGCAACTGGATATCAGGATCAAAAAGTTTCCTTGACATCATATTTTCATAATTGAGTTTGTTGGAAGGTTCAAGGTTTATAGAAATTTTGGATTTGGACTCCCCGTGAATCATTTCCGTAGAGGGCTCAACAAACAATTTGAAAAGGTCATCTTCAGACATTAACTTGTGGCTGAAAGACCTAGTAGCGGAGTAGGTTCTATGGGAGGAATTGGGAACAGAAGCCACTGGAGGGGAGTTATATACTTCTTCAGATAAGGATATGCATTCTGGTTCTAGCATACCATCAAACTCACAGTGGCTCTTTGAGAATTTGCCTGCTTTATCACTCCACTGATTTAGTAAGTTCTCACGATCCCAAGATCCGAAATCATTTTTCTCTTGAGATGTGTCACCGAGATATACATCTGTTGTTCCTTCTGAAGAAAATTGTTTGAAACCATATTTCCCCATCGAACTTTTTTCTTGTAGGTCGTTCTGCTTTATCTTTCTCTGTTTTCGTTTCTCTAAGAGTGGTCCGAGGTTGCAGCTTCTTGCCTTCTTCTCTGCAGAGAAATTTATTTACGTAAATGCAGAAGATAGCATATCTTTGATTGAAAAAACAAACATTTTAGTATGATCAAACTTCGTATTTGTGGCAATAAATAACCTGCCGCAGATGAACATGACTCTTCACTGCAAGTCCGATAAAGAATATAAGCATGAGAACTGACATTATGCTAACCAAATAACATTAGATAACATTTTACTTTGAAGCCATTTACCTTAACAAGCTAATGCTATCCTGAGAATCTTCCTCCACCATGACAGCCCAACCAGGAGGGCTAAACATCGTATCAAAGTTGGGTTACTTATTGAAAATATAACAATTAACCATCACAAGTATCAATAAAAGTTACAATAGTAACAGAACTACATAAAACAGCACAAAGAAAGTTACCTTAGCTGATCAGAAAAACTCTTGTACTCGTTTCCAGTTGTGAACTTTTTGAAATATGGGGCGGAAGCTGATAATCAAAAGTGAAGAAATAAATTGTAGGAAGAAGCCAAGTTTAATAGATATCGAGTAGATAGAAGGCTAATAAATCAAAAGAAGAAGAATAAGAAGAAGATATTTTGTGTTACTTTTTTATGTTAATGCTTCTAGGAAAAGACGGTAAAGAGACAAGATAACGTGGATATTGCATCGTCTGATAATAATGTCCTAACAGCCAACTGTAAAGGATGTTTGAGATTGTATAATATACGACTTTAAGTAGCAAAAATGTTAATTATTATTATGGCTTTCTATTTATCATGCTTTCTTGCTTTAGCTATATAAATGTGTATGGCAACAAGTCGAGTGTGAGCAATGGGTTTGGACTGTCATGAGATAACACTCGTGACATCCAAATCCGTGAAAGCATTACTCTTAAATGTTCCTGGCCATAAGGTTACTGTGAGGGATATTAGAAAATTAGGAATGAATGGTACCCGTAGGTGATGGTAAAGTAAGCTCAATTGAAATAGTTTTTCATATATTCTCAAGCAAGTGAGAAGATGTAACCCCTATTTTCAAGTTAGTAATTAGCCTTTACTATTAATTATTATTAAGTATAATTAATAGATAAATTATCTAATTAAGAATTAATTAGGAATTTAATATAGATGATGATATCACCGCATGTATCACGATGCCATCATCAAAACGATGACATCATCGCATGCCACAATGACATCATCACCCTTCCACACCCTTCCATATGACATCATCCATGACCTCGTACCCCCGCATGACATCATCAACGACATCATCACCCTTCTACACCCTTCCATGTGACATCATCTATGACCTCATACCCCCGCATGACATCATCTATGACATCACCCCTCTACACACCTCCATGACACCTCACCTTCTACACCCTTCTCTCACCCCCTCTCTCATGACCTCCAACACCCCCCCCACCCCCTTCCCCAATAAAGGACATCCCCTACCCCTTGCTCACCCATCCCACTTCAAAATCCAATTCTAAATCTTTGAGGAGTACTAACAAAGGATTAAGGAATTTTTCCACAAGGTTACTTGGACTCCGATACGGATTCTGACTTATACTTTCAGCTCAGGACCACAGGCGAGTACAATCTCTAATGATTTCTATATTACATGTAGTAGTAATGTTGTACTTAATTTCTGACACGATGGTACATGGATTAGTAAATCCTGTTGCTTATGTTTTTAGACCTTGATCTTGTGTAACACTTCAACATTACTTTGTGATTATGTATACTAGTCTGGGCGAAAAAATACTAGTTGATATATGATCATACCCTTAAATCCTGTGCAAGTATAATTCTTGTGGAAAGCTAATCATATACTTCACGTGTGGTTAGCCAGACTCCCATTGTGCTTATCCCAAGCCGATCACATAATCAAAACTAGTATTTCAAAACACTTAGTGATTATCGATTTTCTTGTCTTACTCTTTACCTGTTGATACAAGCCATATTATTTCTATTTATTCATTTTTCTTGTTACCATGCTTTGATATCAGTTTATTTTATCCATCACATTTACTATTATTGTTTTATAGTCCTTATCATGTATTGAAACTGTTGTTAGAGTTGTACTCGTTCCAATCCTGACTGGATAATATTTCAGGTAACAATTAAAATGACATGTGCCCCTATTATGGATTGCCGGAGAGTAGTTTATACCCTGACCTTACCTTTCCGGAGGATCGAGGAGTACAACAGAAGGAAACCTAGTTATGATATTTAGATTAGTTATAATTTTGCCGGAACTATTTCCTGAGGCTTTGTTATAGTTGTATGAAAGTTGAACTCCAGACTTGTATTGTAACTCATATACATATATGACATCCTGTTTTCATCTACCGTAGTTTGTGATTTAGTATAGAACCTGTTACTTTTTATATTATGTGAGGTGTTGAATATTACAGGGATATTCCTAGACAACGTTCTACCGTCGACACTGCGACGTAGGATGGGCGTGCCCACGCGCTCGTACCAAAATCTCCGGGTGCGGATCATGACACACGATCCATCAATGCCCTCATTCCTCATTCTCCTCAAAAAATGAAAAATCTCTCCTTGGCACAAGAACCATTGTAGCTACTTAGACCATCTCTAATAGAAATTTCTAAAATTGAGTATCCATCTTATTTGACATTGTACTTTAAGAAAATTTCTATCATAGTTGATAGAGTTTCTACATAGAAATTGCACAAAAAAAATACTCTCCAATGGTTCTCCATTTATATCCTAGGTGTCACAAAATAAAAGGGTCAATTTAATGGTGGTGGACCCAATATTAATTGCTATGAGAGATGGAGGATTTCTATGAGAGTTTCTACATGTATAAACCCTCATAGAAATTCTCCATCCTACATCAATGCCACATGATAGAAATAGAGATTTTGGGAGAGGTTTTTCCAAAAAATAATTTCTACCATAGAAATAGGGAAGATAAAAACCCATTAGAGATGGCCTTAGTGGAATGAATTCACTGAACAACCTGCATAAGAAATTCCCAATTGATTTAATGCAACATGTCAATAGAAGAGTCCTTCATGTCAGTGGTGTAAGTGGTCCTCTCACCTGAGATCATTAACATATGATGTGGGCCTATAACTATACTTTGATACCGATTCCCTATATGCCAAACCAGGTAGTCATTGGGTGTAGCGAATTGTTTATTGAGATGGTAAATGTTCAACAACGGAAATGACTCTTTTACCATATGCATAAGGAGAATGTCCCCAGTTGATGTTGTTACCAGGGTTTGCAGTATCGGTATCGGAATCGGTATCAGACCCTTCCTATGAGTATCGAGATTAGCAGTGTCCCCAGTTGGATGTTGTTACCAAGGTTTGCAGTATCGATATCGGAATCGGTATCAGACCCTTCCTATGAGTATTGAGATTAGCGGTATCGATAATATCTGGCTTCAAATCGAAGTATCAATTTTTTTGGTATCAGAAAACAAATAATTATTAGAATTTTATTTTATTTTATACATTTAGGCACAATTCGAAGTATTTTCTGTGTTTTTCTTAGTAGTTTTGAAATTGAATGAAATAGTACTCATCCTTGCGGATTGGTTTATATGCGATAGATAAGTTTTTTTCTTTTACAACTTTACTATTGTTTTACACACTTGTTGATTGGTCTTTTCCATTCAATTTCTTTACTGAATCGACTGGAAAAAGATCGTGAATGTCAGTATCGGTATCAGTATCGGTAAGTATCGGATCGGGACATGCCAAACGTATCGGTATTGGGCGTATCGAATCGGTATCGGCTGATACTGCAAACTATGGTTATTACACAAAAGAATATCCTTGCATAAGGTGAGATAAGAATAAAAAGTGTAATTGATGTTGTTACACTTAAGAATATCCTTGTGTAAGGTAAGATAAGAATAAAAAAGAGTTCATATTCATCATCTAATGAGTTGTAAATTTGTGAGTGAGATACATAGTCCTTACGTTCATAGAGATTTTATATTAGTTCAATATCCTAGATCTAGTCGGGATGACGTATGATAAAAAGATTGAATTGCACGATAACTGAACATATATAGGTTCTTAGTGGATACAACTACACCCTCACACTGGTAGAAGCCATGACACACTTCTAGGTGTCAATGTTGACTTGTAAAAGCAAAAAAGGTATTCTGGACTTGGTCAATCGACCGGTTAACCATACAATTATCTCAGTTGATCATGTGGCATCCGTATTGATTCGATCTTGTAATCATCTTGGTGTTCAGCCTAATGGGTCACAAAGAGTCGACCAACCACATCAAAACATGTTCTGGTTTGTACAAATCATGTGATTTTATTTGTGGCCAATTGACTAAGTCAATCCTAGTTAGCCTTGTAGTAGGACATGAGCAACTAGAATTTGACATGGTCAACTCCTATACATATATTTTTTGAAATGTTAAGTCTATATCTAGTGCCTCAGGTCTTTCTATTACATTAATCTCCCCGGACCATTTCCGAGTAACACCTAGTTACCTTTTTTTTGCAAAAAGGCTCTTTATGTGTAATATTTGTGACTACAAACGGTTGGAAAGATGTAACAATATATGTCCTTTGGGACGAACATTTTGGATATGAGAACACAATTGATGTACCTATGAATTTTGATGATGATGTATAATTCCAAATTGAAAGTGGGCGTCCACAAATGTGAAGTTAATGTAAAATTTTGTTTACTTTTGTTTGTGCGGTCGGGAATGAAAACAGTGACATATTATGGTATCACTATAGAGCAGTTCCAACTCAACATGCAAAAAATGAGACAAATACTGTATCAGATAAAAGAATCCTCAGAATGAAGACATTTAAGGAGTACTAGATTTCACAATCTATGATGACTGAGAAATGTACACCAATTGCCAAAAATAGATTAGAAAACAGGCCACCGTCAACGTAACTGATTTGAAGGAAAAATGCACAATCTGTTTTGCAGATGCACAAAGTACTTCTTCAAAATATAACATGATATTCTGAAGCAATATAAATTGCCTCTGGCATTGACAGCATAGAATAAGAATTATATTTGTAGATTTAAAATCTTATTTCGCATTTGATTGATAACAAACCAGATATCTTGGCATCACAATTTGTAAAATAAATTAGCCCTTATCAATTGTTGTTACAATAGTAAGCTTACGCGACCTAATTGTTGGATTCAGGTGCACATTTACCAATTATTTTCATCTCATTTTTGGCATTTTCCTTGCATGCAGTTTCCTACATATATTTACTTAAGATTGTGCCACGTTTGGCCATTAAGGGTAGTTTTCCATCACTGCTCTCCTCTTATGTGAATTATGTTGTTGCCTATTTCAGTTTAGTTATGATTAAGACTTGACAAGTAAAACTGGTTTGTATTTCTTAAAACTGCAGAACTTTTGCTCATTTTTTTTTTTTTTACGTCTTAATGCATCATTAACCAAAAGTTGGTGCAGTAATATCATAAAAGCAAATATGACGTTCTGAAATGATCCCTCAGGCAAGACCTACTATTCTGTTGTTGCTTTTTCTGACCCTCTGTGAAGGTATGGAAGCTTTCTTCCATGTCATCAAAATCTTGAACTTGATTCCTATAAGCATATGGAGACATGCACGAGAAACTGAACTTTGTGTTTTTCTTCCTGCAGAAATCTTCATCAAATGTGACCCTACTGCTGTAACTTGATTTTGGCAGACTAGCATCTTTAGCCATCCTAATATCATGCATCATGTCCTGCTGCAAATATATAAATCAGAAAATAAGGATGCTTAGTTAATAAAATAATTAGTTCTCATAAAGTGGATAAAGTCTTATCTTTCAATTATTTGTATTCCTCTTCATAAAAGAAAGAAATAGCTTAACCATATACAAAAGGTAAATCATTCCACGACTTCTCAAACTATTTTAAAGAACGGCCAAATCTCACAGAACTTCACTAATTGAAGCCTCAAATTAAGTTTCATACAAAATGACCAAAGACTCTCTTCCAACAGAAATATATTAATTGATAAAAGTTCGATAAAACTTCCATTTATTGGACATATATGACATCTTATCACAGTCCAATGTCAAAGCTGACTGAAGCTAGATATTTGGAGCATAAGAACCCATATGAAACTACATGAAATAGGCTTCATGTCTAGGACGCACCGGGTACTATGGAGGTACTATGAAACATGTCAGGTATCCATGAGGGATATGTATTTAGCGCAGACACACCAATACATACACACATGCGTATATGAACAACATAGCTTAAGCGTGTTGGAAGTCATTTAATTAGGGTAAGACGATGACAAAACTATTGGAAAGGCTTCTGATATAGAGAAGATATGATAGTGATTTGCCCTACCAGTCAATCAGAAAGTAGTTTCAATTGTACATGTTCTAAGACACTGCAAACATAGTGCTAATCAAGTGCATGATGACGGCTCATGTAGTGAGGATCGGACCATTGTGCCTCTCTCAAGACTTTTGCAGCACACAACAAACAATAAAAGAACAATCAAAAGCCTCATAATGCCCAAAAATTATATATTGCACATACACAATATAGGATTTGATAACCATGTTGAATTTTGCATAGAACAAAATGGAGGAAATGGATTCGTGGGCTGGAGAGTAGAGGCAGAGAGGGGGGGGGGGGGGGGGGGGAGAAAGTAGAAAAGTATGAGCTGAAAGAAGAGAGGAGAGGAAAAGAAGCAAAAGAAGGGTTGGAGAAACTAGAAAGAAAAAGAGGAAGAGGAAAGGTAAAGTTGAAAAAGAGAAGAAGAAGAAGAAGAAAAAGAAAAGATGTTAATATTAATTAGATTAGATTTTGGATTAGATACTAATTAGATTTATGATTGGATTTCTTCTCCTCTTAGGATACATATTTATTCTCCTACTTCTATACAGATATGAATCCATTTTCCATCTATATATATGTATTTCTATTTTACAATATCCATTAATAAAATCAATATTTGTTGATTCGTTTCATGGTATCAGAGCCTAGGAATTTTTATGATCCTAAGACCGTTCAAGAAAATCTATCCGTTTCATTATCTTCTCCAAGCATTACCATCTCCAGAAAATAGTTGGCTCCGGTCTGAAGGAGTCACCCTATTTTTTTTCATCGTGAGTCATCCAACTTCTTCCCAGCCGTCAAAAGTGAGAAAAAGGAAGTCGTCGCCATTAGCAATGGAGCAAACCCTTCGTTGGTGAGATCATCAAGCTATTCGAAGAACAAAAGCTTTTATTTAAAAGGGTTCTGTTGTAATAGGTGTGCATGTGGGATGTTACTCTCTGTTCCCAATATACATATTTGGAATGTATTCTTGCTTGCTGGTATGGTTGTCAGATTGATTGGAGGCTGGACCAATTCTGGTTAAGCCCTAGATTCATGGTTTATTTTGCCACCTTTTTTTGGCGCATCTCTCCCCATGCGCCTGCCATTCCCTGCGCATCATTTCCTCGCCGCTTGGTGCATCCCCTCCAGCACTCCGCCCGCGCATCCTTCCCAGCAGACCGGTGCATCATTTCCCCCTCATATATATGAGTTTTCTCCCTCTCTCTTTCATTATTTCCTTTTCTTCCCCTCTTTCTTTGGGTTTTCTCTTCCTCTCCAAGGAAAGTACACCTTGCACTAGAAATGGAGAAACCCTTTGTTTCATTATGTTTTCTATGTATTTCTCCATATGTTTAGAACTTGGTATTTTTTGTTTTGATTGTTGGATTTAGTAGATTTACATTTCTAACTTAGAGCTTTTAATGGGTCCCTTGAGTTTTTCTTGGTTTTGATCTATTAAAACTTGTTGTTTGCAAAAACTAGCTGTTCTATTTGATGGAGCTTTCCATTTCGAGCATTTTGGCTTTTGAATCGCTTTAATCGGAGTTAAAATGAAGTTTTTATGGCCGAAACAAATTCTAGAGCTTCGTTCTCGTACCTGTCTGGCATGGACGATGAACAGTGCCGCGCGCAGTGCGCCACGCATAGAATTCTTGCCGCACGCAGTGAGCCGCGCATGGATTTCTTGCCTCCGCTTGCGCTGCAAGCGTCGATGTGCCGTGCGCATCATTCCTTGCCGTGCGCAGGGCGCCGCGCATGGAATTCTTGCCGCGCATAGCATGCTGGGTGAATAACTTCTTTGCCGCACACATCAATGCGCCGCGCATCAGCACGCCGCACATGGATTTCTTGTCGTGCGCAGCGAACTGCGCACGGAAATCAATGCGCCATGCAGTGCACCGCGTGCGGCATGGTGACCCGAATGACTGTTTTTGCCTATTTTAACTGTTTTGGAGCTAGAATCTCGAAAAACTCAAAACATGAAAGTTGTAGATCTTTGTCTTGCCTTTCCAAATCTTTTTGGATCGTGTCATTTGGAGTTTGGATGAGAAAGTTACGTCCAATTTTCTAACTATGTTAAAATCTAGTTTTGTGCAATTTTGCATGTTTGATTATTTTGCCCATTGTTGATATATTCTTCAATTATCTTGCTTCCTTAACTTTCAAGTGACACTTAATGACCCAGATGCGACTATGTGCTAATCGATTAAGCACCTAACATGAGCCCTGTAGATGTGGCCTTATATGCACTTGCTATTTTACTTGTTGACTAGATTACGTAATACCCTTGATCACCTTATTATACGTTGGATAGAATAAGGGGCGTAGTTCAACTCGGGAGAGGGTCTGCAATTCCGGTCCTTGTTTGGTTTAAGGATTGTGGATCAGATCTCGAAGGGTTCTCGCACTACTCTTATTCTCATCTATCGATATAATTATGTGACAATTGACTTGTTTGACCAGACTACTCGACTAGACCGCTTGAATATGTGACCCGTGCTTGACTGTCATGTCCTGAACAACTTACTACTTGATAACTTGTCCATGACCTTGATACTAGAACTTGTTCTTGTCCTGATTATTGTATCCGTGCTGATACACTTGACCGCACCAAGAGTGCTACTTGATATATAGTGAGCTGTCGCGCCACATATTCCTGATACGTGATATATGTAATTATTTTCATGTATGGATCTAGTAGTTGGACAGTAATTTTAGCTGTGGCTAGATAGTATTGATTGTTGCATCACACTTGGGTGAATCCAGATTAACTTTCAAGTGACAATATAGATTCGTATCAAGAGTGCCCGTACTTAAAGTACGACATCTAAGAAGGAATATTCATGTGACCACAGCATGAGATTCTAATCAACCTATGGTTAACTAGACAACTTAATTTGTAGAGCATTGAGAGGGAACGATATCTCGAGATCGTGAATGTCGAACCACCCTAAATTAGCTGGGAGTAAAGGTCGGCCACCATAAATACTGTATATCATCCGGACTAGTGGAGTGCAATATCTGACTTAATTATAAGACCAAGCCAGTATCTTTCCTATAGAAAGCCTGAACTGTTACTGATCATTAATTAGCTCAGGGCCCTTGCAAGGGACTAGTGCATCATATACTTATATTCTTGCTCGTATATCATTGGTTCAGCCAGCCCTGCTCGATTATGGCACGATCCGAGGATACCCATATAATACATTACTGAGATAACCCAGAGATCACATATTAAACCGTACTATATGATTGGCCGTTTAAATTGCTTGTAGTTAGTGAAGTGGACTATCGTGGCATGATGATTCAATCAATGTCCTTGTTTGGTTGTTGTGTTATGATAATCCATGGAATGAAGCTATGTTATATATATATATATATATATATATATATATATATATATATATATATATCCCTGATTTTGTATTGTGCCTTTTGTTAAGTGAAATTAGGGACAGATTGTCGTGGCATGGTGGTTCAACTCATATCTTTGTTTAGTTGTTGGGTTGCATTGTTGTGTTACGATAGGCTGTGATGAAACTACGAAGCAGAATTATTTTAGCTTGACTACAATCAAGGGACGTATTCTATCTTGGTGTGATATGTCATTTCCTGTCCTTGTTTGGTGAAGAGGTGTCGTATCACATCATGGATGAGACATATGGCATTGATTATTGGCTCATGCATCTCATGCTAATAGAGCTAGTTTTGTTTCTTCATTTCGTGCTTCCTTTGTGGTACTTGCTATTTGGGGTCTGACCCCACTGGTTTTGCATGGTCAGGTTTAGAGCCAGCACCTAAGGATCAAGCGTATCTCACCCTCACGGATGGCTGCTGAGGGTCATGAGTGGGTTCCTTCATTTACTGCTCGTCTTTCGTAAACTATATTCTTTTGGACGTTTAGCCAACCGACACTTGTTAGCCGACAAGTCTGGACACTAGTTCCTTATATAATTGTAATATATTCAGACTGCAGCTGACTCACTATCATGTATACTTTGATCTTGTAATCTGGCATGTTATTTTGTGATGTCAGATCTCTAGAACATTCTGATGCGACGTTTGGGACGCCTTACTGCTTATTCTGAGATGTTATATGTTATTGTTACTTGCTTGAATGATTGGGATATAAAAGTTCTTGACCCTAGGAGACTTGATTGTAGTATACACCCCCTTGTCTCTAGACAACTTTATCACATTGCGGGTAGCTTCGGTATTCCACAAGGTATGGTTGGCTGAGTCATTCCCCCGCTCTCCAGTATTCTGATTCTGGGACGTGACATGGGATTAGTCTTATTGCTTTTCTTTAGCCATTAAGTTCTTAGCTTTAACAACAATAGCAAAAAACAAAAGAAGTCTTTATCAGAGCAATTCCGATATTTTCTTACGACTTCCACTGATTTTCCGTTAACCTCTTCTCATGATTGGACTGAGTGGGCTGCCTCAGTCCGGACCACTACGAGGTCGTCGTCTTCTTGGTCATTTTGATGGTTCTATCCCAAGGCCTCCTGAACCCGCCGCTGATGATAAAACAGAGACTCGAAATTCTATTCATGTCGTTCATGATACTTAGGACGACCACGATGAGCGGATCGTTTCTTTTATTATCTCTTCTGTTGATCGGTCACTTCGTCCAGATCTTGATAATATCCAGTCTGCTGCTTTATTATGGGACCATTTGACTACTAATTTTTTTCAGTCGAGTGGTGCTCGGGAGTATCAGTTGATCATCCGGGCTTCTGTCGCCAGACAAGGGGATCACACTATTCAGGAGTTCGTCACACTGATGCGGGGTTACTGGCGTGAGCTACTAAAATTGGAGGGTATCGGTCCTGATTTCGTACTCGCACGCACTTGTCGGGGACGACGACAGCTTGTTCAGTTTCTCATGGCCCCGCGTCCCGAATTTCAGTCTGCGAGCGGTCGGATCATTCAGAAAAATACCACTCTAGATGCTGCTATCTCTGAGCTTACAGTTGAGGAGACTCGTTTGCGTTCTCTTTCTACTGACATCTCTACACCGACTTTGGATTCTGAGATTGTTCTTGCTGCTGCTCCGCGTTCTCCGTCTACCACTTTCAAGAAGGTTCGTGCCCCCACTTCTCTTCGTCCTTCATATACCTATTGCGGGAAGCGTGGTCATTCCGCTGCCGCTTGCTATGCTCATTAGCGGTCTTGTATGATATGTGCTCACTGCCAAAAACCTGGACACTCAGTGGATGATTATTTTCTGCTTCACCCATATTTAAAAACTCAATTCCTCGAGCGGATAAAGACAAAGGGTTCCTCCTTGACTCGTTCCCCAGTACCTTATGCTCACATTGTTGATAGTACTGAGACATCGACAGATATTCAACATCGTCTTACTCAGTTAGAGCTCCAGCTTCAGCGCCAGCCTGCCTTCGCTGGCTCCTCTGCATGGGCCTTTTCTGTTTCAACTGGCCGAAATGAAGTTGGAAGCATTCAATAGGGCCAACCACAAGCAATGGGCCCACAATATAGCCAAGTGCCGGCTCAGATGCCCCCTCATCCCTCTCCAGTCATGTATCACATCCCATTTGGGTACATGGCCTACCCAAGTGATTATGCATACCAACAAGGCATTTATAATCCTCAAATGACACCACATTACTACAATCAGATGTACGGAACAACTTCATCATCTACTTCAGTCGCCAATGCATGCCCATCATCCAACGTACGCATAAGGATCCTACAGTTCACGCATAAGGATCCTACGCTCCCTCACTGCCCTACAACTTCCACATTCAGCCCCCACCACACGCAAGCCAACCCGTTAACAACACATATTTTAGTTTTTGAAATGCACTATGTGACTTTAGTTGATGCAGATTTGAAAGTCACACCCCACACCGCGATTTCAGTTTCTATTAGGCAAACTCATGTTGTTTGACCCACCATAAGTTTGAAAATGGGTGTTAAGATTAATTAGATTAGATTTATGATTAGATACTAATTAGATTTAGGATTGAATTTTTTCTCATCTAAGGATACATATTTATTCTCCTACTTCTATACGGATATGAATCCGTTTTCCATCTATATATATATTCATAGTTGTATTTCTCTTTTACAATATCCATTAATAAAATCAATATTTGTTGATTCGTTTCAAGTTGTATTATGTGGAAACAAGGAGAATAAGAGGGCTAGGGTTTGTTTTGGACCGGGGAAAAAGAGAACTATGAGGGCTAGGATTTCAGGGGAATTTCAATCAGGTTGGCTTTGGGTACACCGAGTGGATTCGAACATGACCCATTAAATAAACAAGTCAAGTTGGGTCATCAAAATTAGGGTTTACCTGAAGCAGTCTGAGAAGGCTAGTTTAATAGTCGAGCCCAAATTGCCACCTGACACAAAACCCTCTTTTCCTCTCCCTCCATCGTTGCCAACAAAACCACCTCCCCATCTTTTCCCTTTCTTGATGTTCGTCAGACCACCCAAGATCCCAAAGCCTCTCTCCATCTTATGATCAAGGTTCGCAATATTAGTACCCGAATTAGTTTTAGACCCATGTTATGAGTATTTGTTATCGGCGGTTTCAAATCAGTGTTTCGGGGTTCATGATTTCAGGAGTCCAAAAATAATAGGAAATTATTAAAAAACTAGAAGAAAAAAATTGATACATTTAGGCATAATCTTATGCATTATCTGTTGTTTCATTTTAGTTTTGAACGGAATAATATTCAACATTTCTAAATTGTTCATTCACGGTAGATAATGTTTATTTTACTTGCTTTCAAACAAAGTAACTCCAAAATTGATAGCTTTGAGTGGAATAATATTAAGAGGCGTGAATGTTGTGATTTTATAGTAAACGACTTTGACAAATATAATGGTTATAGTATGTCGATAAATCGGCACGATCAAACCATCATGTCAATATTGTTTTTTGCTATCCTTCTCTCTTTCCCTTTTAACTTTTTTTCTTTATTGAATTGACCTAGAAGAAAACCCCAAATTCAGTTTGGCTAGTATCAACGGGTATCTGTAGGGGTCAATATCAGATTGGACATGCCAAAACATATATGATTCTATTGATACGTATCGGTATTTGTCGATATTTGTGAACCTTGCTTATCATGCCACCTATCCAGGAGGCAACCCGCCTCCCACACAGCTCTTCTTCATTTTGTTCTGCCACACTACGTTGCGTCAAACTTGCCGACCTGCCAGCCCTCTTGCTTAGTATTGAACCCAGGACAAAGGACCAACCCCTCACTCCTTTTGTTGCTGTTGTTTCCCACCAGGAGGCCGTCTCTTACGTAAAGACCACTAAAATGTAAAAACGATCCACCATCCCCTCCCCCAATTGCAGATACAAACAACCCCTTTTTGTCCATCCTTTAAACCATCAAGAGCCAAAGCCCAGTCAATTGAATCATCATTTGTAAGTCAAGTTCCAATCATATTGGTTTGCAGTTGAACCTCGGATATTGGAGACAGGTTTCTGTGAGGAGGAACGTTTTCCAAGGGCTTAATTCGGGCAAGTTTTCATTGTGTGTTTTACTCGACCGATCCTTATTAGGTAAATCTTAACTTATTCCTTGATTAAATTGCAATCTTTGTGAGTTTCAAGGTTGTTTAGTGTTAAGTTGTGATAAACGTTCATTCGTTTCATGATGTGCATGAACTTTATGCATGTCATATCATCATCATTGTTAAGATTACATTGGTTATCATGCACTTCAATTAGTTTCATAAATCTAGTATCTTGTCTAGGTTTCTTGCGTCTGTGTGATTTTTTGTGATGATTTGCATCTTTCCCATCTAAATATTTCCTTTAATCGTGTCCAATGTCACTATGAGCTGGAATCTATATAACCAACAAGTTGGTTAAACCAAATAACTGAAAGTCCTGTATGAATATAATTGAGCAAATAACTATAAATTTTACGGGAGAAATTTCTTTCCCATTATGACTGACACATATATATGAGAATAAAAGAAGGAAACAATTAATTGTTTAGAAGTACAGATAAGTGATAGGAAGATGTAGAAGTACTGATAAGTGATAGGATGATAAATATTGGAAGGGGTCATTATAGCTGGGTCACGAGAGTTTACAAATATGTAACATAAGAAATAAATGCATTTCTGTAAGGAATTTAGTACCCTGTACAGTCCATAGGGGAAGGATATGTAATTTTCAAATGCTAGTTCAACACTCAGCAACACTGCCAAGGCTGAGTGCATGACCATGGATCTACAATAACAATTTATCTTCACCAAAGGAACAATAGAAAAGTTATCGAAGAGAAACGAGATGTTAGTGTGAAACACCTACAGGCATTTATTCTGCTTTTAGTATATCTGAAGACATTTATTAGGCTAAGAACATTAGCTTCAAAAAGAGAAAAAAAAAATTGAATTTGAATTACAGAAAAGCCAGGAAACGTTAAGGTTCTTACAAATTCGAGTCCAAGATCAGATGAAGATGAATAAAAACTTCTTGAAGTCCGTATCCACCTCGAAGGCTTTGGAGGAGTTGGCGGTTCCCTGTAATAGTTGTAGTCCTATAAGACACATATTAAGTAGAACAAGTATAATAAGAGTGAAGTTTGGAGATAGAGAGGAGAGAAGGAGAAAAGTAGGAGAAGAAAGAATATGAGAAAAGAGATTGCAAGGACATAAAATTCTATGTTGCATCTCATGTCTATTTATATTGATATGTAATACACCCACAATTACTATTATACACTCATAAGATTAACAAAATAAAATAACTCTAACACCCTCCCTCAAGCTGGAGCATATAGATCAAACATGCCCAGCTTGCTACATAAATCAGAAAATGGACCACGGACAAGTGGTTTGGTGAGGATATCACCTCATTGATCCTCCGACCGAACATAAGGAGTGGCAATCTGTTTCTTAAGCAATAAATCACGAACAAAATGACAATCCACCTCGATATGCTTTGTGCGCTCATGAAACACCGGATTACTTGCGATAAACATTGTTGACTGATTATCACAATACATCTCTATCGGAATAGAAATCATAATTCCCATTTCATAAAAAAGAGACTGCACCCACATCATCTCAGAAGCTGTATGAGGCATCGCACGGTACTCGACCTCTGCACTAGAACGAGCCACAATATTCTGCTTCTTACAACGCCACGTGACAAGATTGCCACCCACAAATGTACAATAGCCAGAAGTAGACCTCCTATCGTTGCGACTGCCTGCCCAATCAGCATCACTGAACTCCGTTACCGTAAACAACTGAAAAGGTTTGTACAACAAACCCTTTTTAGATGCACCCTTCAAGTATCGAAGCATGCAAGAGATAGCCTCCCAATGTGGTTGCCGAAAGGCATGTATAAATTGACTAACTACTCCAACTGCATATTTGATGTCTGGTCGAGTAACAGTAAAATATATAAGTTTGCCAACCAAACGTCTATAATATCCAACATCCTCAAATAACTCTAATCTGTCAATATAAAGCTTGTTATGATAATCCATAGTAGTTTCAACTAGCCGACACTCCAACATCCTAGTCTCAAAAAGCAAGTCTAGAATATACTTGCGTTGTGAGAGATACACACCCTACTTAGATCGAGCAACCTCGATTCCAAAAAAATATCAAAGGAGACCCAAATCCTTAGTATAAAATTGACGGCTAAGGTAGGCTTTCAAGTCCACAATCCCAGCATGATCACTCATAGATATAATAATATCATCAACATAAACAATCAACACGATAATACCTGCTGAGGAAGAATGACAAAATATTGAATGATCTGATATGGTGCGCCGAAAACCATACTGAATGAGAACTGAACTGAACTTGTCAAACCAAGCACGAGGTGACTGTTTCAGTCTATATAATACTTTCTTCAATCGACATACGAGTTTTTCATTTCCTGCTACAACATATCCCGGTGTTTGATCCTTATAAACCTCCTCTTGTAAGTCACCATGCAAGAAAGCATTCTTTATATCCAGCTGATATATAGACCATTGATGATTAACCTCTACAAAAATAAGAATTTGAACTAAATTCAGCCGAGCCACTGGAGAGAAAGTCTCCATATAATCCACATCATATGTCTGAGTATACCCTTTGGCAACCAACCGTACCTTGAGGTGCTCAACTGAACCATCGGGATGATACTTAACAGTGTACACCCATGTACAACCCACTGTCTGCTTCCCAATAGGAAGTGATGTAAACTCCAAAGTCTGATTTTTATGTAAAGTATACATCTCATCATCCATTGTACTTTTCCAACTAGAAGATAACATAGCCTACTTGTAAGTATTGGAAATGGAAATAGAAGACAATGAAATAGAAAATGCATGAAAATATGATGATGCACGGTGTAATGAAACATAATTAGAAATGGATGCTTATTCTTTGTGATACAAATGCGTTTTCTTTTTCTGAGAGCAATGGAAATATCATCTAGATCTGTGGTGATGAGAGCAGAAACCTCAGACAAGGAAGCTGATTTGTTGAGGGCTGAATTTTGTAGAACCACTGGCCTGTCCTTGGATCTCTGATAAACTTGTAAAGGGAGAATGGAGACAGAAACTGATTCAGAAATGACCAAAACTGGTATGGAAGATATCAAACCTGATGTAAAAGGAATACAACGGTCTCCTGAAGGAAAGAAAGGGGTAGAATCAAAGAATGTAACATCTGCGCTGACATAATACATGCGTGACTACGGACTGTAACAACGATAAACTTTTTGAGTACGAGGATAACCAAGAAATACACACTTCAGAGATCTAGGAGCTAACTTATCTCAATTAGGTTCCAAGTTATGAACAAAAACGACATACCCAAACACTCGAGGAGGTAAGAAAAAATGTGCGACATCTGTATGTAACATGAAAAATAGAACTTTGTTATTTAATACAGACGATGACATTTGATTAATTAGATAACATGCAATAAGAACGATATCTGCCCAATATTGTTTAGTGACATGCATATTGAATATGAGAGTTCGAGCCACATCTAAAATGTGTCGATGTTTGCGTTCGACTATACTATTTTGTTGAGAGGTGTGGACACAACTGGTTTGATGAATCATACCATGGTTTATCAAACTGAACATAGACTTCATTATAAAAGGCAGATAACACATTTGAAAACTCAAATATTTCTTTCATTAAATAATACCAAGTTATTAGGAAATAATCATCAATAAAAATAACAAATTAATGAAATCCACCCTAAATATCAGAATGGACAAGATCAAAAGACTCTAACTGACGACTATCACTACGACGAGGAAATGAATTACGGTGATGCTTGCCTAACTGACAAGCCTCACATTCAAGACTAGAAACATGACTCAAACTAGGAACAATGACGCAACTTAGCCAAAGACGGATGTTCCAAACGATAATGCCACTGCAACGGAGAAGTAGAAACAGAAGTGAGTCTTTCCATTTAGATCCAAGTAATACAGTCCATCTTTTTCATTCTCCGAACCAATCATCTTCTTCGTCCCGAGTTCCTGAAAAATACACAAATTGAAAGAAAATGTCGCAGAACATTGAAGAGATTTGGTTAACTGGCTCACATATAACAAATTAAATAGAAAATTAGGCACATATAATGAATCAAATAATAATAGTGATCGAGTAGAAATACAACGGTCTCCAGAAGGAAAGAAAATGGTAGACTCAAAGAATGTAATATATGCACTGACATAATACTTGCGTGACTATGGACTGTAACAACGATAAACTTTTTAAGTATGAGAATAACCAAAAATACACACTTCATAGATCTAGGAGCTAACTTATCTCAATTAGGTTCCAAGTTATGAACAAAAATGACACACCCAAACACTCGATGAGATAAGAAAAAATGTGCGACATCTGTATGTAACATGTAAAATAGAACTTTGTTATTTAATACAGACGATGACATGCGATTAATTAGATAACATGCAATAAGGACGACATCTGCCAAATACTGTTTAGGGACATGCATATTGAACATGAGAGTTCGAGCCACATCTAAAATGTGTTGATGTTTGCGTTCGACTATACCATTTGGTTGAGAGGTGTGGCCACAACTGGCTTGATGAATCATACCACGATCAACACAGAAACTGTTCACATAAGATTGAGTATACTCCAAAGCATTATCAGAACGCAGAATTTTGATGCGTTTATCAAACTGAACATAGACTTCATTATAAAAGGCAGATAACATATTTGGAAACTCAGATCTTTCTTTCATTAAATAACACAAAGTCATTATTAAATAATCATCAATAAAAATAATAAAATAATAAAATCCACCCTAAATATCAGAATGGACAAGATCAAAAGACTCTAACTGACGACTCTCACTACGACGAGAAAATGAATTACGGTGATGTTTGCCTAACTGACAAGCCTCACATCAAAACTAGAAATATGACTCAAACTAGAAACATCTTGACGCAACTTAGCCAAAGACGGATGTTCCAAACGATAATGCCACTGCAACGGAGAAGTAGAAACAGAAGTGAAAGTTTTCCATGTAGATTCAAATAATACAGTCCATCTTTTTTATTCCCCGAACCAATCATCTTCTTCGTCCCGAGTTCCTGAAAAATAAACGAATTGGAAGAAAATGTCACAGAACATTGAAGAGATTTGGTTAACTGGCTCACATATAACAAATTAAATATAAAATACCCACATATAATGCATCAAATAATAATAGTGATTTGAGTAGGGTGAATGACACATTTTCCAAGCACATGACGAGTAGACCCATTAGCCAAGATAATATTATGTTTCATGGGACTACGATTATGAAAGAGAAATGTTATACCAGACATGTAAAAACTTGCTCCTGAGTCGATGATCCAAGAGGTGGATGGTGACTGGGTTGCCACAAAAGCAGAATTACCTATATGTGCCACGGTTGCACAAGGTTGGGAGGTGGTATTAGAAAGCGCGTTCAACTTTTAGAGGATCTGTTCAAATGGAGATGAGGTATTGGACGTTGAAGTCTGATTGAAACCAGAAGTATCATCGCTGGGAGCAGAAGTGGTGACCTGAGACTGCATATTTTTATCATGCACTTGATGTTCATATTCTGGTTTGGCCCACTTGTCCCAATAATAGTCTTCGATATGACCGGGCATTCCATAATAGTTACACTTCCGTAGTTAACCACGGCCACCACGGCCACAGCCACGACCATTCTCTACCACTACGGCCTCCTCGACAAAAACTACGACCACCATCTCTAGCGCCACGTCCACCACCACGTCCACCAGTACGATCAACAACACTAGAAACTAGGACAGAAGAGTCAGTACTTGGCACCACATAACTCTATCCTAGAAAGGAACGATTGAGACGGGAGAAAGTATCTGCCACTGTAGGTAACTGCTCTCCAGCAAGAATTTGAGCTTTATAAGGTTCGAGCGCAGGATCCAAGACGGCTAGGATAAATGAAACATGAAACACTTCTTTCTGTCGCCGAGCTTCCTTCAAATCAGTAGTAACATGATGATATTATAGCAGTTCCTCCCACAAAGCCTTCTTTGAAACCAGATATTCATTCACAGGCCTCCCATTTTTTTGTATTAAACAATAACTCGTACAACTCATAAATACGAGCAACATTTCGCTTCTGCGAATATGATTCTTCCAGAGATGCCAAATCTGTTTGATGGATTCACATCACTGAACATTAGCAGCGATGTGCGGCTCCATACTATGCCATAATTACGATGTAACGTATGCATCTGCACTCATCCAATCTTCATACTTAGCGGACATTTCAGGTAGGGGTTCTTCTCTCAAAAACTTCTTCTTCGCCCTCAACACCACTTTAATAGACTTGGACCAGACAAGATAGTTTGCACCATTGAGTTTCATCACTGTAATCAATTTTGCCAATTCATTATTATTATGAATAACAGTAAAATGAGAACCACCTCCGCCACCACCACCACCACTAGCACTATTAACCTCGCCAAAAGATTTGGTCTCCACCATACTTGCAGATGCAATAGAAAGACGAGATTTCTGAAACCCTAGATCTCACAACAAACCACAACCGACGATGAACAACCAACGAAGATCTATAGAAACCCTAGATCTCATAAACGAACCACGAACGACCACGAACAACGAATGACGAACAGCGAATCATGAAAAGTAGACGAAAAACAACAATTTTTTTTTCGAGATTGCCGCCCCGAACCCTGCAATCAGGGGCTATCGCCCCCGAACCCCTATCAAACTCACGACCGAGTTCGATCGGCCCTGTCGTGGATAGGATGTACAATACTTTCAAAAGATGCTCTGATACCAAGTGAAGTTTGGAGATGAGAGAAGAGAAGGAAAAAAGTAGGAGAAGAGAGAATATGAGAAAGGAGATTGTAAGGACATAAACCCTAGGTTGCATCTCATGTCTATCTATATTGATATGCAATATACCCACAATTACTATTATACCCTCATAAGATAAATAACAAAATAAAATAACTCTAGCAATAAGTATAGAATTAAAAAATAACAGATACAAAAGATTCGGGATATTAAGAGGCGCATATATGTTTCAACCTTACATTACTTGAAATATCCAGATACCATCATGAAAGAAATAATAAATTAACAACAGTTAAGTCGCATTCCATGAAAGCACTTGAAATACATATATACCATGTAGTGTGAGTGCATTCTGGCATCCCCAAAACATGGTAAAACCTAATATTTGGGCGGTACCAAGAAAACAATAGCCTAAACTGAGCCATCTAGCGCAAATTTGGTCTACATTGGGCTGATATGTGGTGGAGACGACCAAACTTCAGTCAAACAAACCAAAGTTGGATGAAACAAGCTGAAATAGGGTGAACTTCTAAAACTTGGCTAAATCTTACTCAAAGAGGCTGATTTTTGTTGGCCAGGATTGGTCAAAATTATCATCAATATACACTTGATTTGGTTCAAATTCAACTTTCATGCTTTAGAGAGGCTTTTTGATGCACATCCAGTTACAGTAAGAGTAGTTGAGTCAGTTTAGTAGACTAAAATTTGCTTTTAATTGAGTTTGGCTTATTTATCATGCTTTTAGCTGAGAGTTTAGATCCAATTGGATTTATTTAGGTCTATTTGAGCCTTTCTTTGAGTTTAGTTGATTCAGATTTTCTTGCAATTTTACTTTAAGAATTACTTTATTTTGGACCTACTTGGTATAAATGAGATGTATTCAGACCTTTTATTTAGTTATTGAGTGAATGACTGATTTTTGGATTATTCCTGTTGTGAAGCCCTAGAAACCCTAGCCCTAAATTTCTCCCTCCTTTTCTTTCTTCCCCAAGCAGAAGGCTTCAATTCGATTTTCTTGTGCAACTAGACAGAAATTTCAGGTCTTTTTTTTTCCATTGCTGGCATCATCGGGCCCTTCCCCTCCTCTCCATTGTGGCCCGACATCTCCTTTGCCACTTCATCTTCCATGAATCACCAGCAAGCATTCCCTCTTTGAACCCAACCACAACAACTTCTTTACCCACCTTGTATTCGACAGCTCAAGCCTCTTCCGATCCTTATATTTAAAACCGAACATCTACTATAGTCAACTACTTCATGTTGCAAAACCCAACAGCCCTTTTTGCCTTTTATTTCAATATACAACAACACCCAAAACCATTTTCCATCTTTACCTATACAAGAACGAGTTCCATCCTATTTGTTAAAGTTTATGCCATTGTACCAAAACTCTACAATATTGGTGAGGGTTGAGGGTTAATATTTATATTATTCTAACATGTGTCAAAGGCCGATTTCATGGCCTGAGAGATGGATTCATGCAGTATTATTAATTTTTTAATCTTCTTGAAATTATTGGGTGCCAGAGGATTTTCAAACCAGGTTCACTCTGATACCATGTCAAATCTTCCACTATACTAATACTCTAGAGTTGTGATGAGGGTTCAATGTCGAACGGAGAGAGTGCTTGAAACCATAAACGGACTTCCGAACAATGGCGGATCCAGAAACTGAAGCTGGGGTAAGCTAGAGTGGATTCGGGTGGGCTAAAAGTGGGCTAACCCATATAAAAAAAAATCAAAAATAAAAAATATAACGAAAAAAAGAGTGAACTTTTTTTTTTTTAGGGTGGCTCCAGCCCATCCGACGTATATGATGGATCCGCCCTGCTTCCGAAGATGACAAACTAAAGACTCTCTTGTACGCTTCGCATATAACTATCTCAAAAAGTTCACCATTAAGGTAGATAGTATTGAGTCAAGTTAATGCAGGGACCATTTGCCATTGATGACCACCGAGGGTAGTACTCATATTGTATTAAATTTGGCAACCGGGGAGAACGTCTCCTCGTATATATCCCTTTTGTGTGAATCCTTTAGCCACAAGACGAGCCTTCACATACTCGACTTTCCTATAAGGATTGTGTTTGACTATGAATACCCAACAAGAACCACCGGAGGAAGTGGTACTAGTTTTCCATGTGCCATTGTCCCAGAGTGCACTCATCTCTTTATTCATGGCAACAACCAAACTTGGGTGGTGAAGAGCATCCTAGAGAGAAGAAGGAACAAAAATCAAAGACATGGAACAAATAAAGTGGAACAAAGTAGGGGTGAGACGATGGTAAGAAACAATCTTTACAAGGGATGTTTAGTGCAGAAACACAATTTCTTTCATATAGCAATAAGGCAATCCTAAGACATTGTGTCACGACCCGCACCCGTGTATTCGGGTACGAGTGCGCGTGGGTACGTCCAGCCTACGCCGCAGTGTCGGCGGTAGAACGCTGTCTGAAACTAGTACTGTATAACCAACACCTCATAATATAAAGGGAACAATTATTATACACAATCACAAAACTAATGTAGGTGAAAACATGCTGTAAATATATATATATGTATAAAGGTTACAGTACAAAATCTTGTATTCATAACTCATACAACTATAGTAAGTCCGCAAACATTAACTATTGTCATAACTAGGTCTCTTGTTTGCGGCCTTTCTCGATCCTCCAGGAGGTAAAATCAGGCTCCAAGCTATTGTCCAAAAATCCATAATAGATGAGACACAGGTCCTTCTAAGTGCTACATGAAATATTTTGAACGAGTACAATTCTAATAGCAGTTTCAATACATGATAAGGACTATAAAACAGTAATAGAAAAGTAGTACATGATGGATAAATAAACTGACATCAAGGCATAGTAAGAAATGAACAGGAAAAATGAATAAACAGAGAATATGTCATGTATCAACAAGAAATTCTATAGTCACTAAGTGTTTTAAAATACTAGTTTGATTATGTGATTGGCTTAGGATTGCACAATGAGAGCCGGTTAATCATACGTGAAGTGTATGATTAGCCTTTGCACATGAATTATATTTGCACATGATTAGGGTATGATCACATATAAACTAGCATTTTTTCGTCCCGACTAGCATACAAGAATCACACGAATATCAGGTATTATACAAGATCAAAGTCTAAAAACAAAGATATGCTAGTCCGTGTTTCTTTGTGTCAGGAATCAAATACAATATTACATGTGTTATAGAAATTATCAGTAAGAAAACCATCAGAGACTGTACTCGCCTGGGGTCCAAAGCGGGTGAAACAAGTCAGAGTGTGTGACGGGGTCCAGATAACCTATATCATGAATAATTGACATTAATTGGTGAAATATAATTAAATAGATTTAACCCACTAGATTTCTAGATTAATTTTATGCTATTTCTGGTTTATAGATGGGACAAATATCTATATAAAAACTTAAGTATAAAAAATAATGTATATATAAGATATATTTATAGATACATACATATATAGTAAATATATATATATATACGCATATATGTAGATATATATATATATATATATATATATATATAGTAACATATATAGTATAAATATACATATAGATATATAATATACATAGATACATAGATGTATCTTCGTATGTTTTGTGAAAGACAATATAGGATTGGCTGGATATTACAGAAAGTTCGTGAAAGATTTCTCTCGAGTTGCAGAGCCTTTGACTAAACTCACTCGAATGATGTAGAGTTTGTTTGGACAGAGGAGTGCCAGGTTATTTTTGAGGAATTGAAGAAGAGGTTGACGTCTGCTCCTATTTTGACGTAGGTTTCACTATTTATAGTGATGCATCAGAGAAAAGTTTGGGCATTGTTCTTCAGCAGAATGGAAAAGTGATTGCCTATACATCCAGTCAATTACGTCATCATGAGAAGAACTATCATACCCACGATTTGGATTTGGCAACAGTCATCTTTGCCCTGAAATTGTGGAAACACTATTTGTACGGAGAGCGTGTGGAGATCTTCACAGACCACAAGAGCTTGAAGTACGTTTTCACTCAGAAAGAGTTGAACATGAGGCAGCGTCGGTAGTTGAAACTGATGAAGGATTTTGACATATCTTTGCAGTATCATCATGAGAAAGCCAATGTAGTTGCCGCTGCCTTGAGCAGGTATCCGGTAGCTATGTTGTTGACACATAATCGGTATTTGTTGGAGGACTTGGAGAGCTTGGGCATTGAGGTGATAGTTCCTGGTTTTGCTATGCAGATGTGGGGGTTACAGATACACTCAGAGTTGATGGACAGGATCAAGGCAACCCAGTATGAGGATGTATCTCTGAGGAGCATCAGAGCCCAGGTGAGAGCAAGCTTAGAGGATGATTCACCACTACTGAGGATGGTTCTTTGCGACATGGTACTAGATTGTGTATGCCTAGTGGGGAGCAGCGTGAGGAGGTGTTACAGGAAGTGCATCGCTCTCAGTATTCCATACATCCAGATGCCAACAAGATGTATCGGGATATGCGAGAGAGTGTGGTGGTATGGCATGAAGAGGGAAGTGGCACAGTTTGTATCCAGATGCTTAGTGTGCCAGCAAGTGAAAGCCGAGAGGCAGAGGCCAGGAGGTTTACTTCAGCCATTACCCATTCCAGAGTAAAAATGGGAGCACATTACTATGGATTTTGTGTCCGGACTTCCGCGATCTCCAGGAAGAAAAGACGCGATTTGGGTCATCGTTGACAGGTTGACCAAGTCGGCCCACTTTTTGCCTTTCAATGTGGGTTTGTCTACGGAGAAGCTGGCAGAGATGTATGTGAGGCAAATCGTCAGGATACATGGGGTTCCCGTCAGCATAGTCTCGGATCGGGATAGTCGTTTCAGTTCTCATTTCTGGAGGAGTTTGCAGGCGAGTTTGGGCACTCAGCTTAAGTTCAGTACTGCATATCACCCCCAGACAGATGGGCAGTCAGAGAGGACTATTCACTCTCAAGGATATGTTGCGCACTTGTGTACTAGATTTCAGAGGATCTTAGGAGGATCATTTTCATCTGATGGAGTTTGCATACAACAATAGTTATCAGACAAGCATCGAGATGTCTCCTTTCAAGGCTCTGTACGGCCGAAAATGTCGTACCCCATTATCTTGGGACGACATAAGCGAGCGAGCATTGTTGGGACCAGAAATGGTAGTAGATGCTGCGGAGAAGGTAAAGCAGATTAAAGAAAGACTTCGTGTGGCTCAGGACAGACAGAAGCACTAGTCCGATAGTCACTGGAGACCGTTATAGTTCGAGGTTAGCAAATTGGTGTCCTTGCGAATTTGTCCAACACGTGGCACGATTCGTTTCGGGAGAAACGGGAAGCTCAGTCCAAGGTTTATCGGGCCCTTCAGTATTACCGAAAGGGTCGGTGCCGTAGCCTACCGGCTAGCCTTGCCATATACATTAGAGGAAGTACATAACGTGTTTCATGTATCCCAGCTGAGACGATACGTGGCTGACCCTAACCACGTATTAGATTACTCAGAGATTGAAGTGGGACCGAGACTCAGCTACCAAGAGCAGCCCGTGGAGATACTAGATCGCAGAGAAAAGGTGTTGAGTAACCGGACGATTTTATTTGTTCGTGTCGCTTGGAGTCATCACTCCCCGGGTGAATCTACTTAGGAGAGAGAGGATGAGATGCGTGAGCGATACCCATACCTCTTTGAATTTTGAGGTATTTCTTCTTTCTTTCTGTATGATCTACTTTAAATTTCGAGGACGGAATTTTCTAAGGGAGGAAGATTTGTAACCTTCATGTCAAAAAAAATTAATTATTAAATTAGGAAGTCAAATTCAATTTGGATTGCTCTTCATAAGAAGAAAAATTCAAATTGAATTGATTAAGGGCACAATGGTCAAAGCACCATAATAAATACCTTGACAACCTCCTTCCCTATATAAACACATCTCCACCTCCTTCACTCACCATCCCTCATCTCCCTCAACCCCTATATTAGCAAGGTAACCCTTGATCCTCTTCATTTTGTTTTATAACTCTAATAGAATTATATATATATATATATATGTGTGTGTGTGTGTGTGTGCGTCAAAAAAAATGGGGAGAAGCAGCTGCAGCAGCGAGCAGTAGCAGCAGCTACAGGAGCAGCAGCAGCTGCAGTCGCTGCAGCAGCACCAACAGAGCAGTATATACCTTATATATATGTATATATATATATATATATATATATATATATATATGTATCTATATATGTGTATCTATATATGTATTTATATATATATATATATATATATATATATATGTATCTATGTATACTATATATTATCTATGTATACTATATTTCTATGTATCTATATATAATATATAGTATACGTATATAGATACATATATAGTATACATATATACGTATCTATATACGTATATATGTATACTATATATGTATCTATATACGTATACTATATATTATATATAGATACATAGATATATAGTATACATATATAGATATATATATAGATATATATAGATACATAGATATGTATATGATATATATATAGATACAATATATTATATATAGATACATAGATATATAGTATACATAGATAATATATAGTATACATATATAAGATATATAGTATACATATATACATAGGTACATATATATATAGATATATATATAAATACATATATAGATACATAGATATATAAATAGATACATAAATACATATATACATATATATAAGGTATATACCGCTCTGCTGGTGCTGCTGCGCATTGTTACTGCTGCAGCTACTGCACTGCTGCGGCCACTGCTCGCTGCTGCTCCGCTGCAGCTGCTTCTCCCCCCTTTCTTGACACACACACACACACACACATATATATATATATATATATATATATATATATATACACACACTTATCCTATTAGAGTTATAAAACAAAATGAAGATGATCAAGAGTTACCTAGCTAATATAGGGTTGAGGGAGATGAGGGATGGTGAGTGAAGGAGGTGGAGATGTGTTTATATAGGGAAGAAGGTTGTCAAGATATTTATTATGGTGCTTTGACCATTGTTCCCTTAACCAATTAAATTTGGATTTCTCTTCTTATGAAGAGCAATCCTAATTGAATTTGACTTCCTAATTTAATTTTTTTTTTTTTGACATGAAGGTTACACATTGGAGCCAGAGTAGCAAGGACTTTTGCCCCTTGCACCAAATCTCTAGAGCATTTGTTGGTATATTAGAATTTATTAGGGGATTTTATGTAAGATGGAGGGTTGTAAGGCTATATATATATATATATATATATATATATATATATATATATATATATATATATATATAGCCAAGAGATTATTAATAAAAATAGTGTGGTGTCAGAACACAAACTCTAGCCGCCACAAACCCTAACTACCACCACCGTTGCGCTCCACCACTGACGACGCCCCGCTCGCCCACCACCACCGTCGTCGTCGCCGCCACCACACTTTCGCCACCACCACGAAGCAGCGACTCCTGCGGAGCCTGTAGGAGCCTTCTGCCGCGGTTCCTGGCGTCTCCAATGGGTCGTTCCGGACGTTGAATTCGAAGGCCTAGATCCGATAGGGGAGAGGCATGATCGAGTCTAGGAGAGGACGAAGATGACGAACGTGAATCGTGGGACGGGTATGAGGTGATCGGAGAAGAGGATCGATGGAGGAGATCATCAAAAAGTTGGACCCTGCAGAGGTTGCAACGTTGATGAAGCTGATGAAACTGTCGGCTGGTGAGAGCGCGACACGAACACCGGCGAAGTTGTAGCTTCCCTCCATCGATCTGAAGCTTGATGGACCGGCCACCTACCTGAGTTGGTCATGAGGGGTGAGGAGAACCCTCGCAGGAAAGAACCTGGAGGGTTTCTTGTCAAGAGAGAAAACAGAGACGGATGAGAGCTCGGCAGGTCGCGACGAGTGAAAGTCCACTCATATGTTGATATGCATTTGGCTCCTCAATTCTTTAGTCCAGTCGATCTGGCTACCACTGACTGCTTCTTACTCCTCCAAGAGACCAAGTTGCCTCTTAAAAATATGCAATAGCCCGAGGTAGACCTCCTGTCATCAGCACAACTAGTCCAGTCAGAGTCACAATAGCCCTCGATGCTCACGTGATCGTTCTTCCTGAATATCAGCCCCTTTCCGGGGCCACCCTTCAAGTATCTTAGAATCTGGTACACTGCGTCCATATGACCCTTCCTTGGGTCATGCATGTAGCGGCTCACTATACTCACCGCAAAGCAGATATCAGGACGTATGGCTCAAATAGATCAACTTGCCCACCAGTCTCTGGTATATGTCCCGGTCAACTAGTTCTCCAGCCTCAGCACCCAGCTTGAACCTCTGATAAGCGTCGATACAGGTTTGCATCCCCACATCCCTGTCTCTGTGAGAAAGTCCAGCGCATATTTCTCTGAGAAAGAACAATCCCCTCTGCTTCTCGAGCAATCTTAATCCCAAGGATGTACCGAAGAAGGCCAAGGTCCTTCAACTCGAACTCCTTGCCAAGCTTCCCCTTGAGTTCGGGCAATCTCCTGCTCATCATCTCCTGTGATAATCATATCGTCCATATATACCGCAAGCATGGTGATGTGTCCTCCACTCCGACGAAAAAATACTGTGATAAGCATTGATCTGTCGATATCCCATCCCTATCATTGCCCTCCTGAATCTGTCAAACCATGCTCGAGGAGATTGCTCAGTCCATAGAGCGACTTCTTCAACCTGCAGACCTTGCCCACTGTCTTATCAGTACAGAATCCTGGTGGTATCTCCATGTACACCTCCTCTACTAGATCCCCATGAAGAAACGCATTCTTCACATCCAGTTGATGTAGATTCCATCCACCATTTACTGCCAAAGAAATCAGGGTCCAGACGGTGCTCATCTTCGCCACTGGTGCAAAAGTCTCGTCGTAGTCAATGTCATACGCCTGACTATATCATTTTGCCACCAGTCGAGCCTTGTAGCGCTCAACCTGTCCATCTGGGTTCTGCTTTACAGTAAAGACCCACTTATATCCGACTGCCCTCTTCCCCTCTGGCAGTTTTACTAGTTCCCAAGTGTGGTTCTTCTCAAGAGCCCCTAACTCCTCATGCATCGCCGTTTTCTACTTTGGATCGTTCTTGGCATCCTGCCAATTGTAATCTACAGTAATATTATCAAAAGACGTAATGAATGCTCCATGAGAAGAAGATATGTTATCATATGAAACAAACTAAGCAAGGTACCAACCATATCTATCAGGAGGATTTTCCGCATTGCTGCGAGTGGTCCTCCGTACTGATAATGGTGTGGCGAGGGATAGGAAGAATGATGTCACCTGAAGGAAAATCTGGTGTATGTGGTGTAGGTGTCTCAGGAGACGAGACGAACGCAGGCAAGGGACTTGGCACTGCCACTATAGGTACTGGTCCTACAGTTTGTTTCCCTTTCCTGCTGTAGGTAAGTAACTTTCTCTGAGCCGTAGGCCTAACACCTCTCATCTCCTCCCCCTGTTGTCACGCCCCGAGGCGTCCCCCGAGTCGTGACCGCCGTGCGGGCCTGGAGTTGCGCCCGCACAAGGCTTTAATGATTTGCATAGCAAGCACATACTCAGAGTACGCAGATAAATTGAAACACAGATTTGAAACATGGAAAAGTTCTCTTTATTGATAATGAACATCTATTACAAACTCTTGAACGAGTTAGCTAATATGCCGAACGGCTTACAAAAGATGACTCAAAATGAGATAGCAGTCCTGTACATTACATCCTTTTATAAACTCAAAATGTTAAAGACCTCCAGGCTGGAGGATCGCTTTGCCACGAAGCTGCATTTGTGTATGAAGAGTTGCAGCTTCTGGCTTCAAAAGGCTTCGAGGCGCGGTGAAGGTGCGCCAACAGCTGGACTGGATCGGGAAGACGACTTCGGCTCCTCGCTCGGTTCGCCTTGGTGCGGAGAACCTGTTTCAACGAGGGTCAGCATATCGAAACATGCTGGTGAAGGCGAGCTAGCCTGACTATACCAATCAACACGTTGTTTAGTGAAGCATGCATATTTGGTTGGTTTCTATCTTGCCTTAGTTCATTTACAAGTAAGCAGCATATAGAATTTACTGAAATGAACGTGCCACCGTTCGGTGGATTTTACCTGACCGTCTGAATTACCTGCACAATACTTACCATGCCTTCCCTGCCACGAAGACACAAGTTAGTATGCAACAGGTTTAAATATACACGATGATCACTGGCTTGATTGCCATAATGGACGTAGCCGAGGACAAGGATAGCATGCTACGAGAGAACACGATTGCGCTGCAAGCTATCCAGTCCCGAACACGACGACTACACACGAGTTCCGCCCGGATCGGATCGGTGCCAGTGCCCCAGCGACCGTCCGCAGAACTAATACCTTGTGCACAAGTTGTCCATGATCGAACACGATGAACACGTTAACAAGTCATGCATTTGAGGCAACACGATTGCTAGAACACGAGTACACGACAAGCAGTATTGCATGATTTATTTAGCATAGCCTCCCTGAACAATTATGCATATACAAGATGGGTTCTATACTTAGCACGTTTTATAGAACATTTGCACGAACAAGCATACGATAAGGCAACAGTTCACATGTTTGATTGACAAGCATAATAACCAAGTCTATTGTCTTTTATCTTGGTTTCTTTTATTATTATTTGGTATCGTTTGATCGGGGCAAGGAGAGTGCAGATTGATTAGCTGTGAAGCTTGGAAGCAGGACTAGCTAATCGGGTTGGTAGCCACTCACTTAGATTTTGGAAGGGAGAAGGAAAGAGGCGCTTCACGACTCCGTTCTTTGGAATGGAAAGTATTATATAGAGCAGGAGGAAGCTTCGTTCACCTGCATTACGAATAGCTCGATTAATACTTCTTCCTCTCTTTCCAATCTCGGAATAGAAGTGCAAGTCAATGAACGAAAACAATGAAAACCATCGAAACCGTTCAAGGAAAACAAGCAAATCCCAAAACCAACTCAAAGCACGAAAGCAACAAGCGACATCGAAAACCGAGGCAATAAAAGATAGCAGCGGAGAGGTCCCTCCTGACTCTGCCGCTAAGCCGATCCTTGGGGCGCGGTCCACTGAATATGGGAATCGATTCCGAAGAAACAAATCCATAACGAGGACGAGTTCTTAATTCAATCTATCCCGATCGAACGATACCGACTAGTGTTTCTTAGCCGCGCTCTCCGCATCGGGAGAACGGGGCGCTACATCCTACCCAACTAATTGGAAGTTTCGTCCCGAAACTTAGGAATAGAACCAACCGTTAGGGATTATTGCGTTCAGGACGGCGATCAGGAAGGTTCGGGCAGGAATTAATAGCATGGCCTGATCGTCCACAAGCGAGGCATAACCCAAGTCTCATGCGGCAGTCTTTCTTATCGTGTCCAAGCTTTTTGCAGAATTGACACTTATTGCTCCAATGCTTGCCACCGTTGTACGGACGCTTTGTAGCATTGTTTCCTCTGTCGTTGCTTTGGCGTTTGTGAGTGTAGGTATGCACAACGCCGGCAGGAACGTGAGGATAGTGTGGTTCGAGCGATAGGGCGTGATTCATGACTTCACGCATTGTACGGTACTGAGGAACGGCTACGTGCGAATGAATGACAGGGCGTAGTCCACCTTTAAACCTTCTAGCTCGACTCGCTGCATCAGGTAAATAGGCCCTAGCGAATTTGGAGAGTCGGTTGAATTCGGCGGCGTACTCTTTAACTGTCATGCTGCCTTGCCGCAGCTGCACGAACTCGTTCTCCATCTGGCGTTGGACTGGAGGGGGTACATACTCCTCTTCGAACGCGGCACGAAAAGTCGTCCACGAGATCGCCTCCTCTCCGTGATCAAATTGGAGAGATCGTCGATGCACGTCCCACCAATCGTGTGCGTTGAGGCGGAGCTGTAGTTGCGCGCAGGAGACGCGCTTATCTTCGGGGACCTCTAGCAGAGCGAAGTGATCTTCAAGTTCAGCCAACCAATCTAGAGCTACGACTGGGTCCTCAGTCCCGTTGAATGGGGTGTTGCAGACTTTCTTGAAGTGGCCAAAGTCGAAGGCAGTCACGTCCCTCGCTCTTGGAATTTGCGGTGTCTCTACTTCAAGCACGGGCTGCGCCACCGGAGTCGCTGGCGTTGCCGCGGACTGGTTGGATGCCAAAGTCTGAACGATCTGCTGCAGGGTATCGACCTGCTTCTGTTGGACTGAGAATCGTGCTTCTATATTGTCTTGAAACTTGAGCTGACTCTCTTCCGCTCGCTTCTCGGCCCGTTCATGGCGAGCCTCGTCCCTTTGTTGGTTTTCCCCCAACATCTGCAGTATTTTCTGAACGGGATCGATGCTTGGCGTGGCTCGCTGGCTCTTTGAACTTCCCGAAGTGCCCGAACTACTCTCTTGGCCTTGCGTTTCGTCCGGGGTTTGCGCTGCAGATTGCGCTGGAGCCATTCCTTCAAAAGAAGGTAAATTACATTAGGATCATAATGTATTATGGACTTATTGCATGAACGTATCTCATTTTGGCCTAGCGAGTTCAAGAGTTCGCACAGGAATTTGATCGTTAAAGGAACTTTTCCAGCACGAAGTCTAAGGAACTTTGAATCTGTGCTCTGATACCACTATGTCACGCCCCGAGGCGTCCCCCGAGTCGTGACCGCCGTGCGGGCCTGGAGTTGCGCCCGCACAAGGCTTTAATGATTTGCATAGCAAGCACATACTCAGAGTACGCAGATAAATTGAAACACAGATTTGAAACATGGAAAAGTTCTCTTTATTGATAATGAACATCTATTACAAACTCTTGAACGAGTTAGCTAATATGCCGAACGGCTTACAAAAGATGACTCAAAATGAGATAGCAGTCCTGTACATTATATCCTTTTATAAACTCAAAATGTTAAAGACCTCCAGGCTGGAGGATCGCTTTGCCACGGAGCTGCATTTGTGTATGAAGAGTTGCAGCTTCTGGCTTCAAAAGGCTTCGAGGCGCGGTGAAGGTGCGCCAACAGCTGGACTGGATCGGGAAGACGACTTCGGCTCCTCGCTCGGTTCGCCTTGGTGCGGAGAACCTGTTTCAACGAGGGTCAGCATATCGAAACATGCTGGTGAAGGCGAGCTAGCCTGACTATACCAATCAACACGTTGTTTAGTGAAGCATGCATATTTGGTTGGTTTCTATCTTGCCTTAGTTCATTTACAAGTAAGCAGCATATAGAATTTACTGAAATGAACGTGCCACCGTTCGGTGGATTTTACCTGACCGTCTGAATTACCTGCACAATACTTACCATGCCTTCCCTGCCACGAAGACACAAGTTAGTATGCAACAGGTTTAAATATACACGATGATCACTGGCTTGATTGCCATAATGGACGTAGCCGAGGACAAGGATAGCATGCTACGAGAGAACACGATTGCGCTGCAAGCTATCCAGTCCCGAACACGACGACTACACACGAGTTCCGCCCGGATCGGATCGGTGCCAGTGCCCCAGCGACCGTCCGCAGAACTAATACCTTGTGCACAAGTTGTCCATGATCGAACACGATGAACACGTTAACAAGTCATGCATTTGAGGCACAACACGATTGCTAGAACACGAGTACACGACAAGCAGTATTGCATGATTTATTTAGCATAGCCTCCCTGAACAATTATGCATATACAAGATGGGTTCTATACTTAGCACGTTTTATAGAACATTTGCACGAACAAGCATACGATAAGGCAACAGTTCACATGTTTGATTGACAAGCATAATAACCAAGTCTATTGTCTTTTATCTTGGTTTCTTTTATTATTATTTGGTATCGTTTGATCGGGGCAAGGAGAGTGCAGATTGATTAGCTGTGAAGCTTGGAAGCAGGACTAGCTAATCGGGTTGGTAGCCACTCACTTAGATTTTGGAAGGGAGAAGGAAAGAGGCGCTTCACGACTCCGTTCTTTGGAATGGAAAGTATTATATAGAGCAGGAGGAAGCTTCGTTCACCTGCATTACGAATAGCTCGATTAATACTTCTTCCTCTCTTTCCAATCTCGGAATAGAAGTGCAAGTCAATGAACGAAAACAATGAAAACCATCGAAACCGTTCAAGGAAAACAAGCAAATCCCAAAACCAACTCAAAGCACGAAAGCAACAAGCGACATCGAAAACCGAGGCAATAAAAGATAGCAGCGGAGAGGTCCCTCCTGACTCTGCCGCTAAGCCGATCCTTGGGGCGCGGTCCACTGAATATGGGAATCGATTCCGAAGAAACAAATCCATAACGAGGACGAGTTCTTAATTCAATCTATCCCGATCGAACGATACCGACTAGTGTTTCTTAGCCGCGCTCTCCGCATCGGGAGAACGGGGCGCTACACCTGTTCCTCTTCACTCTCCTCCTCAACCGTTCCTCCATGTCATACTCATAAATCTGTCACCAACTCTCACCAATCTCCCTCTCTTGCCTCATACTCTCAGTGTCAGGTGAGTTATCAATGGATGAGGTTCACTCTTGACGGTAGTATGGCTCAAGCTCCCTGAAAAGAACATCCATGCTCACAAACCTCTTCTTCTCTACTGGGCTCCAGCACACGTACCCCTTCTGAGCTGCCAAATAGCCCACGAAGACACTTGACTGCTCTAGGGTCAAGTTTTCCAACAGACGGTCTGTTGTCCTTCACAAAACATACGAAGCCGAACACCTTCAGCGAGAGTATCCTACTATTATTTCTTTGTAATATCTCACATGGAGACTTTCATCATAGTACTTTCGAAGGCATCATGTTGATCAGTTGAGATACTGTCAACACTACATATCCCCACATACTCTGTGGGACATTCATGGCGATCATCATGCTCCTTGCCACCTCCAGAAAGTGTCTGTTCTTTCTTTCTGCCACTCCATTCTGTGCTGGTGTGTGCACAGGTGGTCTGATACTGTATCCCTTGGGCTGACAGGTATTCCTCAAGTGCTTTGTTGGTATACTCTGTCCCATTGTCAGACCTCAGTACCTTCACCGCTGCTCTGTACAAAGTTTGGACATGTTTATGAAAGTTCCGAAAACAGGCAAAGACATCACTCTTATTCTTCATCAAATACAACAATGTGACACGAGAGGAACAATCAATAAAAGAAACGAAATACTTGTAACCATTTATAATAGTTGTAGCGCATGACCTCCAAACATCATAATTTATAATATAAAAAACAGAAGAGCTCCTATGGCCCGCACTAACATATAAGCTCCTAGTAAGTTTGCCTAAATCACATGCATCAAATACTAGTTTCTCCTTATTTGCTTTCTCATAAATAGATGGATACAACCTACTCAAAATACCAAAAGAGGAGTGCCCCAACCGCCTGTGGTGAAGTATCAGTGTATCCTCGGCACTCATCTTCGGTCCTCCCATTCCTGCCCCTCTTTCACAAACACCAATGTCGAATCTAGCCCTTCCCTATCCAGGTACCACAGTCCATCATGCTAAGTGCGAGTCCCAAGTCTTCGTCCCGTCTCCTTCTCTTGGAAGATTATCTTAGGAATATCAAAAGAGACAATGCATTTTAGTTGGAGGATTATAGAACTAATGGAAAAAAGACTGACTGAAAAAGGAGCATGCAAAACTTTGGATAATTTTACTGAACCTGTACAATCGACAGACCCTTACCGGCCACTGGCTGGAAAGTACCATCGGCTGTTTGAATGCTGTCCGCCGATGCTAGGTGAGTGTAGAAAGAGAACTCACTAGCATTCCTTGTCACATGTCGAGACACACCCGAATCGACAATCCAGTCCGACGATCTAAGGGAAGACATAGATGCAAGGGCGAGTAGTCGTCAGTACCTTCCGATGGATGGTATACATGGCAACGTTGCCTCTGGCAAAGACTGAGGTAGACTCCTCCCCAGTCCCACTCCTCATGTCTCCATCGCTTGACGCTCTCTGCTTTCTCCTGAGTACCTCCAGCATGCCCAACAGTGCTTGATCCTCCTCAGTATAGGCACCATTAGTTCCCTTCTCGCCTTTTGCTACCAGTAGGTTCGTCCGATATTCTACTCGACCACCCCGTCGACACCCATGACCACAGTCACGTCCTCCAAACTGTCCACGTCTACCAACTGAATCTCCCTTCTTGGGTGGTTTGGTGCAAGCATACCTCAGATGGCCCACCTCCCTGCAGTTGTAGCACTACCGGGGGTCTCCCTTAGGTCCTGTGTCATCTGAATTGGCAACAGCCAGTGCTGACTTCACTTCAGGAGGACCACCTGTCCCTTCCTGCAGTTTGATGCGTCTCCTCCTGGATTATGGCCGAGATAGCCTTCTCAAGTGTAGGGATCTTCGGTTGGGCTATAAGTAGTGTTGTCCTCTGAGCAAACACTGCAGTCAGCCCCTTAAGAAACTTTACCGTCCTCTCCTACAGACATACCTGTCACTCCTTACACTTCGGATCTTTAGATCTTTAGATCATGGAAGCAATCTCAATCCAAAATATTCTACAACATTTGTAAGGGTTGAGGGTTAATATTCATATTATTCAACATGCCCTCGGAGCTCTCGACCCATGAAATCAGTCTTCGACCTGCGGTGGCGTGTAACATAAATATTAACCCTTAGTCTTTACCAATGCTCTAGAGTTTTAGTGCAATAAATAGACATTAGTGCAAGTAACAGAGCACTATTTAATGGTGGCTGATCTTTAGATCATGGAAGAAAGTCTTCAAAACGGGGGGACAATACTTCATGATTCAGTTTTTTGTATGTTTGATTGTGTGGGTCTTTTCTAATAATCTTCATGTAAACCTTATATTATTCTTAGTTCAAGTGCATCTGTATGTTATCTTTTCCGCGTGTCTATTTCTAGATTATTAATAATCATTATTAAAACAATTGTGATTTACGTGAATCTCTTGCATGTCATTGCATCTTCATGAGTTTGTTGAACCCATCACACACCATTTTCATGATTTGGAGATCCACAAAAGATAAGTGTGAACAATGAGCATCACGAGTCAACAATAGACACTCCAAGGATGTTGAGGGAGTTTGTGACATGGTGACAAGAATTTTGGTGAGGGTGAGACATGAGAGTTTGTAGCTGAGATGCCACACAACACAAATATGTCCTTTTTGAGTTGTCGGGGTGATTAATTTTAATGTTTACATTGCATAGATATGGGGGTGAGACCAATATTCAATATGGAGTACTTAACAGTTAACACCAAGGTTCACAGTATCGAACAATATTGACCAATATGTATCGGATAATACAAATATGTATCGAACAATACATATCGACCATATCGTATCAATTTTGGCATGTCCAATCCAGGGGTGGCAATTTGGGTTAGACCCACCAAGCCGCCTACTAAAACGAATTTGGGTCTGGTCTAACCAGGTTTGGGTTGGGCAATAAATGGGTCAACCCGCATAAACCATTTATTAAACAGGTCAGGTGTGGGTCAAGCATAGTGACCTGTTCAACCCGGTTTGACCCATTTATTGTACAGATGGATTCATCATTTTATACCTACAGGTCTGCATATATGTTGTAACCAACAGAATATAACCTCTTCAACACTTTATTCTTACAGCCACCTCAAAAACGCCCTTCCTAGGGCTATGAGAAAACCAAGCAAAGGAGCAGCCAGCCAAGTCCTAACCTCTCACAACCCAAGCTGTCTGCCACCTTGACGCAATGTTTCTGTTGCCTTCATTTAGCTTCCTCTCTTGTCTATGTTATCATGTAATGTTCTTGCTATCTTCATTTTCATTCTCTAGTGTTGTATAGATTTTGCATGCTGGATTTTCTTGATTTTCATGAGAAGGTATAGTTATAACATTCATCATCCAAATTAACTATTGTAGAGTTACTTTGTCCACAAGCAATTACATAGATAACAATATTTATTGCGGATGAATTACTAAGTAATATTGAGTATTATTAAAACTAATAGCAAATACTATATAAGATTATGCCTAAATGTATAATAAAATTCCTTTTTTTTATAATTTCCTACTATCCTTTAATTGGCTTTTTGAAACCTAGAGCTTCGAAACTCCATCCCGAAACAACAAATATCTCTACTCATAAAAAGGGTCAGAAACCGATTATGGTACTAATACTCTAGACCTTGCTTGATACCCTATCATGAGCCCACTTCACATCTCACCCACATTACAGGGCCATCACATTAGTTCAGATTTCTTTAGGACCATTTACTATTGATCTGAGAGTTCAATTACTGCTTCCAAGTTCCAATGTGACCATCTTAGGGGCATCCTACACCAAAGATCAGATATATTATAGATAATGAGATCATGCTACTACAAATGGACTGATGCTATTTGGCTGATTGACAAGGAAGTCCAGATTAAGATTTTTCATCGTTGAGGATCGAGGATGTTGAGTACTTTGACCCAGGCTGACTTGCAAACTAAGATCGCTTTCATTCACCAGAAGGTGAAATCTTCTAAGCGGAGAAGATTTTATGGAGATCCAATTAAGTAGCATAGTATAGTTTATTTTTACTTAAGATTGGTCTATCTATTTTGCTTTTCGTTGGCTTTTAGTTAAGTTTGGATCCAGTTGGATTCTATTTGGGTTCTTTTGAGACCGAGTTGAGTCTTGTTTAGTTGGCTGTAAAACTTTATGTAGGACTAACTTTGTTTGAAACTTATTCCCAAGTTTAGAAGTCTAAAAATATGAGATGTATTGTGCATTTGACTTAGTTAGAACTTTTGGATATTTCCTATCGTGCGATTGGTGTGAGGACAGGATTTTGATACTTCCTTTTCTCAATTGCTCATGTCACTAAGTCATCCCCCCCCCCCCCCCCCCCCCCCCCCCCTTTCCTTTCTATATTGTTGCACGACTTCACGGAATAACCCTCCCTTGCCCTCTTTTCTTACTCCCCTGAACCACAGCAAACAAGCCTTCCCTCTTTGAACTCGGCCACAACAACTCCACCACAAACCTTGACTTTCAGGGGTCAAGCCCTTCCCATCATTATCATTGAACCCCAATATCCACCACATCCATCTTTATAGTACAAAACCCAACATCTCGTTTTGCCTCTTCTTTCAACATATAAAACCACCCAAAACCCATCCCCTTCAATACCTATACCAAGGTTGTAGATGTCGAATTCATGTAAGTTTGGGTTCTGAAATGTCGAAGACACGTCGGAGACATTTTAAAATGTTGGATATCAATAAATATATAGTATTTGACATTATATATACTAAATATTCTATCTAATTGTAATTTCTAAATACACTAAATGTTCAAAACATAACAATGATAACAATTTAAGTCCAAAAAAACTAGTAATACTAAAATCTTGTATCGAGTAATTTAAGAGTCTAATGAAGATAAACACAAATATAAAACTACTTACGTGTACATTACACTCTTAGTCTTGTTACTAATTAGAAGATAAATCCAAGATTCCTAAAAGTGACATTCGACAACATCATCTCCACATTAGGGTCAAGGGGTTAACCAAAATCACGTGAGCCTAAGCGCTCAAGTTTGGTAACGGTATAAAATGAATCATATAAAAAGTTTAGTCTCACAACGATAGAAAGTGGGGTGATAAGGTATAGGTATATGCAATTGGTCCTAGTCTTAACAATGTATTTTTCTTTTAAGTCATATGGGACAAGTCCTTATATCATATCTCATGGATCAACTCTAGTTTGGGTCTCACCGCACTCCTAACAAATCGTATCAAAATCTAAGGTTATAAGTTTGATTGGATTGAGCGCTCTTAGTTGCTTCGAGATGGACTTTGCTAAAATGTGTATGGTACGTATAATTAGAATCAACTTGGCTCCTACGATTGAGTTATCTCCTCAAGTTGTCTCCTAAGGTGGAGTCTCTATATGATAGTCTAAGCCGAAGACGTAAGGTTGGAGGGATTATATGAATTGGCTCCTAAGGTGAAGCATCTCCATAAGGTGGTTCAGATACAGTACCTAAGGTTGGAGGAACTATACATAATGACTTCAAATGTGGGTCAACTTGTCGGGCCCAAGGTAGAGCAATAGGTGTGGTTGGCACCGATAGTGATATGATCTAGTGAGCTTGTCGGTTTAGCTCTGTGTTAGAAGAGGTCGAGAAGGCAATACGATGGATCTCCTGTTTGCTCAGAATTATCCGAATACGAGCTAAGATGGAGATTGTCAGGTTGTATCTTGCATTCGCTTAAGCACTTAAGTTTGTAATGATATAAAGGGAGTTGTACAGAAAGTTTAGTTTCATATTGAATAGAATATGGAAGGATGATATATATATATACATATATATATATATATATATATATACATATATATATATATATATATGGTTTTGGGGGTCGACAAAGGGGAGCTGTCTGTCAAATACTTGGGGATTCCATTATCTGTGAATTATGCGAGGGGTATGGGGTGTCAGGGGTTGGTTGAGTACGCACAGAGGCGGGTGGAGGGTTGGCACGCGGAGAGTCTGACGTACGGAGGACGAATTGAGTTGGTACGATATGTCATATCAGCAATCGTATCGTTTTGGCTGCAGGCAATCAGGATACCGATAGCTACTATTAAGAAAATTGAAAAGATCTGTACAAATTTCATATGACATGGCGGTATTCATGCCATTGGTTGGGAGGACTTTGCCGCCCTAAGATGGAAAGAGGAGTGGGACTACGTTCGCTGAGGACCCTTCGAGAGATTGCAGGAATGAAGCTTACATGGAGGTTCATCTCTGATAAATCGTTATGGGTTGCATGGACGTCTAGCAGGTACTTGAAAGACTCGAATTTTTTGACTCATCGGGATAACTCAAATGACTCGGTGACCTTCAAAATTATGCTTCAGTTCCAGAATGCAGTAAAGGGACAGATCTCGAGATCTTTCAAGGACGGAAGTACAACGAGCTTATGGCACGACCCTTGGAAACATCACCAGAGCCTCGTAGACAAATGTGGAGGCTTGGCCAGCGGATATGTTGCGGGCCAACAACGGGTAAGTTGTATACTGTAGCAAGGAAGGTTGCGTCCTGACCTACAATACTGGACAAGGCAAGTGGAAGGGATTATTAGAACGGTGCATATTGATGAGTCTGGAAGGTGATACATGGGTATGGAATACGTCCTCCAGTGGTTATGAGTATCTTTTATATATTATATATTTTTAGGTATGTATGTACGTATATATGTATTAATAGTTAGTGTGTAGTTGGTAGTTAGTATTTATTCTATTAGTACATACTAGAGTTATATTGGATTGATATATGTAATTATTGTTGGGTAGTTAGTACATATATGAAGTTTTGGCAATTACCTTGAGATACCAAGGTAAGTATCAAGATATACCAAGGTATGAGTAGTAGGTATTGGCATAGTAATATGATAGTTGTAAACTAATTATGGGTTGGTATTAAGGTGACTAAAATATGGTACATAGTATGGTATAAATACTAAATACATGGTAGTTTATAGTTATAGTTGGATAGTTAATATATATATACATGTCATGACCCGCACCCGGAAATTCGGGCACGAGTGCGTGGGTACGTCCAGCCTACGCCGCAGAATCGGCGGTAGTACGCTGTCTAGGTCAATCCATTATTTGCTAACTAGCTCATTCACAAATAACATAGGCAAGATAATAATGAGAATGAAACTTAAGATTTCAACTGAAAATAAATGTGACAACAGATTTCAAATGTTTTAGTACAGGAATTCAATATTGAAATCGGGGACAAACCCGATAAATAAGATAAGAATATAAATGAAAGATGGCTACTACTAGCTACTCAGCAGCAGGGGTCTCCTGAGTGGGTTCTGGCTCCTCATAGGTATCATCAGTCCCCTCATAGGGACCATAATAAGTAGGGGCAAGATCCTCATCATCGCCTAAATCAACAGATCCAGTCAGGAAAGGAGCAAAGTACACAGTGCACAACAAGATTAAACTAAATATTTTATGACAATTAAATATTGGATATCCAGTTGAGATACAGCATTAACAGAACATTATTATCTCAGAGTTAACTGTAAACAGGAATATGAGAAACAGAAATAAATGAAACAGAAAATGAAACTACAATAGCCAGCAAGAAATATAACATGACCAGAACTATCTGTGTGAACTTGTGTTTGTTTTTAGAATACATAGTTGGCATGTAGGGGTTTATAAGGCTAATCCGGCCGTCATGAACGGCTATTAAACAGGGGAAATCGAGATCCGGCTGAGGTACAGTCGTGTACCAACAGCTATTAAATATGACAAGGGGAAGGGTAAACTACATGCCTTCTAGGTATTCTCCCACCCGACATGAAAAACAAGACAGGAACTCCAATATTCAAGACATGAAATTCAGTATTTCTAACACTAGGTGTAAACATCAAGGGTACATGTATGGCGGGGAATTAATTATCACAATATATAAAGATTAACTTGAAGTGCAGGTACTTGCCTGTTGTTTGGATCTGATTAATATTGGCTCTCGGGAGGAAATTCCAGAGATGAGTCCAAAAGCTGAAATAGACATTACCATCACTCTCAGAAGATGCCAAATAGCTAGAAACGCCTGTCCTTGGGTCCAATTTGGAGACAAGGGCAAAAACGGCAGTTTCGGGTCAAAACGGGGTCCGCCGGTGGGCCCGCTTTGCACCGAAAAACGTGTCCGGGTCAAAGGTCTCCAAATTTACCAAACTTAGTGTCAACAGGTCAGGAATGCTGATACGAACTCAACGGAACTTCCAGATTTGGATTCCGATGAGCCGAACACAAAATCGCCCGTCGAGCGGGGCCTGTGGGGCCCACGACACGCGATTTCGTCAACGTTCTCAGAATCGAACCAAACTTGACCCACAGGACCAGCGTATCGCTACGAGTCCGATGGCGCAAGTTTCGTCTCGATCCGACGTATGTGCACGAAGTTAGGGTGAATTGCAGAAAAGGCGGATACGGGGCGATTTCCGTGGATACGCGTTGATTCCGGTGTGCACGCACACCCGAATCAGCTTCCACGAAAACTCACACGTCCGTATCGACGATGCGTACATATCTGTGAAGACCGCACGCGACCAAGTCGTCCCGTTTGGCGGGGCGTACTCAGTTCCGGGGTGAAACAGGGTCTGGTTTTTCCTGTTTTTGGATTGCGGTGTGCGATCACCACAGGACGCGATGCCCCGAACAGTTTGTCCGGACACCGAGAGGGTCATACAGGCTTCACAACGCAATTTGCGGAATCAAAAACGGAGCTACGAGCAAAAAGATACACGCACCTGAAGGGGACCCGAAAACCGGGGTTGAAACGTGTCCGACACGTGTCCGACTCGTGTCGGACACAGGGAAGGAATTAGGGTTAGGGTTCAGGAGAATCTGGCCGTGGACGGCGGGGCGTTGGCCGGCGGCGCGCTGGGAGGCCGAGGGCGGCTCGCCGGGGACGGGGCGGAGGCGCGGCGGTCGGGCGCCGCCGCGGCTGGCGGGGGCGACTGCTGCTGCTGGCCGGACGTCGAGGAGGGCGGAGGAGGCGCCGAGGGGAAGCGGCGCTGGGTGGCTCAAGGCGGCGAGGGGTTCTGCGGTGGCGGGGGTGGAGGCGTGCAGCGGCGGAGCTGCGCCGGCTAGGGTGGCCGGAGGGGAAAGAAAAGGAGGGCAGGCGTCGGGGCTGTACGGGGCTCAGGCGGCCCCACGGCGGCGATGGGGCGGTTAGGGGAGATGGTGGCCGGAGGGGAGAGGGTTCTCGGGCTTTATAGGGGAGAGGGGCGGTTAGGGGGGCCGAGCCAGGCGGAGAGGGAAGAGGACGTGGCCGCGGAGGGCGGGGCGAGCCGGGGGGAGCGGGGACGTGGCGCGGCGGGCGCGGGCGGCGGCGCCGGACCCGGGGCAGCGCGGGTCGTGCGGGGTGAGGGCTGGGGTGCGGGTGCGGGTGACGGGTGGCGGGTGGCGGGTCGGGTTCGGGTTCGGGTGGACCCGCCCGACCCGCTAAGGATGGCTGGGCTGGGTTGGGCTTCGGCCTACTGGGCCGGTCCACTGGGCCGGGCCGGCCCAAGGAAAAAAATAATAAAAATAATAATAATAATAATAATAATAATTTAATAAAATCATTTAATTAATAATTAATTAATAAAAATAGTTTTTAGGTATTTAAAAATAGGTCTGAGGCCCAAAAAAATCCAGAAAAATTACCCTAAGTCCAGTTTTCCATTTTACACCCAAAAATGTTATTTTCATGATATTTTAATATTATTTACTGCCAATTAAAAATTATTTATTAATTGAAAACCTTGATTTTAATTACAGAAAATTCCCAGAAAATTTCAGAAAATTGGGAAAAATCCAAGATTTAATAATTTAAAAATTCAGGGGATTTACAACCTACCCAACTTATAAAATTTCGTCCTCGAAATTTAAATTATGGCAGGGTTCTCTCTGTCCAAACTCACTTGATTACAGTCAAGCGGGTTTCTCTCAGGTGGACATTGCGGTCGCTACCCAACTTATAGTTTTATCCATATCCTCTAAGGCTGTACAACTAGTAAAGCTAGGTCTCAACTTAATAAATCAGGGTATTGAATCTTAAGCCTGCAACACAAAACACAGCACCTAGGGTCTTGTCTTAGTCATAAAGGGTTATCATCAATTCGACCGGTCTGAGGGGTATGTCTAGCACTACAAATCAACTTATACCAACCACAGGTTTTTGTCTTTCCGAAATAAGGGAAGGCGAGGATCAATAATAAAGAGTTTTAAGGGCGAGGTGGTAGAACAGAGGTATAGGGATCAAGGCGTTTAAGGAATTCTAATGGAAATTTTCAGGCGGTTATGGATCGAGATTCTATTCTGGTAATGCTGATACGATATACTCGGACGTATTTAGGGGGGGGCAAATATACTAGTCAACTATCTATCTCAATCCACGTAAAGTAGTTGTGCGAAGTGCGAATCAAAATGCACTAAGGTTGATCAGACCGTAGTACACTGATTCTGAGTAGACACTTGTATTAGTGGGGTTGATCAGGCCTCAATAATACAGGTGTCATGAACAAGCCTGATAAAGAGTAAGCTTGCAAAACTAGGCTATAAAATAGCAGCATCAGTCGAGTTCAACAAAATTAAGTGCGCTAGATGATGATGAAAAGAGGTACAAAATTTATTGAAGTTCTCAAGACACAAAATAAGCACAATAGCAAAAGCTTCTAAAAACTCTACAGTTATCAAAATTAAAAAGCATACTAGGCTATTTAGCAAGTTCAAAAATTACTAGGTTGGGGCTGAGGTCACGAACCAATAGGCACGAAAACAATACTAGGAAAAGGTATCTACGAATCACTTACGCGTATTGGCTGCTTCCAGCGTTTGCGCGTTCTCCACGGTCATCGCGTAAGCTTGTCCGCGTCCTGGAGCAGTGGGGCAGTCCCTCACTTGATGTTCTGTCGATCCACAATATAGACAGGCACCCAGTCTCTTCCTACAAACTTGCCAGGTGTGTCCTTGTTTTTGGCAAAAGTTACAAGCAGCCGCCGGTTGGTTCTGTCCTTGAGCCTGGTGTTGGGGTGCTGGAGCTCGAGGGAGAGGACGCTGAGTTTGCTGCGGGGCCCTCTGCTGTTGTTGTTGTTGTTGAAAAGGGCGTTTGTTGGGTCCGGCATTTCCGGTATCTCTTTCTCGCTTCAGTTTGTGCCCCATATCTCTTTCTACGCCTTGTGCCACGCTCAGGATTTCCTCATAGGTGCGAGCTCGGCTGGTGGTGACAGCAAGGCGAATATCCGGAGACAGCCCCTTCTTGAATCTACGGGCCCTGTCCTCCGGGGTACGAACCATGTACTCCGCAAAATGGCTTAACCTGCTAAATTCAGCAGTATATTCATCAACAGTCAGGGTACCTTGTTCCAGTCTCTCGAATTGGCTTTCGAGAGCTTCCCGAGCCACTTCGGGGTAGAATTTCTCCTTGAATAGCCTTTTAAAATCTTCCCAGGTGATGTCGGGAGCAGATAGTTGGGGTTCATCTCTAAACCAGGTTCGAGCAATGTCGAACAGCTGCAGGCTTGCGGACTCCACTTTGAGGTCATCAGGGACCCGAGCAGTCTTCAGGAGTCTCTCGACATTCTCTATCCACTCATCGGCATAGAGAATGCCCTCAGTTCCGTAAAATTCCAGGGGTCTTAGATTCTTGAAGTCTTTGGCACTCCCTGGCCTCTTGAGTGGCGACTCCTGGGACCTAAGAGCTTCTGAGAGGCTGGTCCGCAGAAGTGCAGTCTGTTCTTTCTGGGATTCTACCAATCCCTGGAACACTCCAAGTAGCTGTGCCCCATCCAGAGTAACTGCCGGAACAGATGGAGGCGGCGGGAGTGCAAGAGTCTCGGGCACATTCTGCTCAGCTGGATCTGATGTGCCTCCTACTGTGTTCCTGGTCTGGACCATTCTGAAAGATTAAGGGATAGGAAGATCAGAATAGAATACTTGGAAATCAAAGGCGATAGGAAAAATTGAGCAGCAATGATATCAAGAATTGAAATAAGGACGCTATACTGTGAATGAGCTTTTCCTAGAATCCTCAACCTTATCCCATACCCTGTCCTAGGGTATTACCCTATTTTAGGATAGGACCTGCATGGGCCACCATAAAAACGTGTCACGACCCGCACCCGGAAATTCGGGCACGAGTGCGTGGGTACGTCCAGCCTACGCCGCAGAATCGGCGGTAGTACGCTGTCTAGGTCAATCCATTATTTGCTAACTAGCTCATTCACAAATAACATAGGCAAGATAATAATGAGAATGAAACTTAAGATTTCAACTGAAAATAAATGTGACAACAGATTTCAAATGTTTTAGTACAGGAATTCAATATTGAAATCGGGGACAAACCCGATAAATAAGATAAGAATATAAATGAAAGATAGCTACTACTAGCTACTCAGCAGCAGGGGTCTCCTGAGTGGGTTCTGGCTCCTCATAGGTATCATCAGTCCCCTCATAGGGACCATAATAAGTAGGGACAAGATCCTCATCATCGCCTAAATCAACAGATCCAGTCAGGAAAGGAGCAAAGTACACAGTGCACAACAAGATTAAACTAAATATTTTATGACAATTAAATATTGGATATCCAGTTGAGATACAGCATTAACAGAACATTATTATCTGAGAGTTAACTGTAAACAGGAATATGAGAAACAGAAATAAAAGAAACAGGAAATGAAACTACAATAGCCAGCAAGAAATATAACATGACCAGAACTATCTGTGTGAACTTGTGTTTGTTTTTAGAATACATAGTTGGCATGTAGGGATTTATAAGGCTAATCCGGCCGTCATGAACGGCTATTAAACAGGGGAAATCGAGATCCAGCTGAGGTACAGTCGTGTACCAACAGCTATTAAACATGACAAGGGGAAGGGTAAACTACATGCCTTCTAGGTATTCTCCCACCCGACATGAAAAACAAGACAGGAACTCCAATATTCAAGACATGAAATTCAGTATTTCTAACACTAGGTGTAAACATCAAGGGTACATGTATGGCAGGGAATTAATTATCACAATATATAAAGATTAACTTGAAGTGCAGGTACTTGCCTGTTGTTTGGATCTGATTAATATTGGCTCTCGGGGGAAAATTCCAGAGATGAGTCCAAAAGCTGAAATAGACATTACCATCACTCTCAGAAGATGCCAAATAGCTAGAAACGCCTGTCCTTGGGTCCAATTTGGAGACAAGGGCAAAAACGGCAGTTTCGGGTCAAAACGGGGTCCGCCGGTGGGCCCGCTTTGCACCGAAAAACGTGTCCGGGTCAAAGGTCTCCAAATTTACCAAACTTAGTGTCAACAGGTCAGGAATGCTGATACGAACTCAACGGAACTTCCAGATTTGGATTCCGATGAGCCGAACACAAAATCGCCCGTCGAGCGGGGCCTGTGGGGCCCACAACACGCGATTTCGTCAACGTTCTCAGAATCGAACCAAACTTGACCCACAGGACCAGCGTATCGCTACGAGTCCGATGGCGCAAGTTTCGTCTCGATCCGACTTGTGTGCACGAAGTTAGGGTGAATTGCAGAAAAGGCGGATACGGGGCGATGTCCGTGGATACGCGTTGATTCCGGTGTGCACGCACACCCGAATCAGCTTCCACGAAAACTCACACGTCCGTATCGACGATGCGTACGTATCTGTGAAGACCGAACGCGACCAAGTCGTCCCGTTTGGCGGGGCGTACTCAGTTCCGGGGTGAAACATGGTCTGGTTTTTCCTGTTTTTGGATCGCGGTGTGCGATCACCACAGGACGCGATGCCCCGAACAGTTTGTCCGGACACCGAGAGGGTCATACAGGCTTCACAACGCAATTTGCGGAATCAAAAACGGAGCTACGAGCAAAAAGATACACGCACCTGAAGGGGACCCGAAAACCGGGGTTGAAACGTGTCCGACACGTGTCCGACTCGTGTCGGACACAGGGAAGGAATTAGGGTTAGGGTTCAGGAGAATCTGGCCGTGGACGGCGGGGCGTTGGCCGGCGGCGCGCTGGGAGGCCGAGGGCGGCTCGCCGGGGACGGGGCGGAGGCGCGGCGGAGGCGCGGTGGTCGGGCTGCGCCGCGGCTGGCGGGGGCGACTGCTGCTGCTGGCCGGACGTCGAGGAGGGCGGAGGAGGCGCCGAGGGGAAGCGGCGCTGGGTGGCTCAAGGCGGCGAGGGGTTCTGCGGTGGCGGGGGTGGAGGCGTGCAGCGGCGGAGCTGCGCCGGCTAGGGTGGCCGGAGGGGAAAGAAAAGGAGGGCCGGCGTCGGGGCTGTACGGGGCTCAGGCGGCCCCACGGCGGCGATGGGGCGGTTAGGGGAGATGGTGGCCGGAGGGGAGAGGGTTCTCGGGCTTTATAGGGGAGAGGGGCGGTTAGGGGGGCCGAGCCAGGCGGAGAGGGAAGAGGACGTGGCCGCGGAGGGCGGGGCGAGCCGGGGGGAGCGGGGACGTGGCGCGGCGGGCGCGGGCGGCGGCGCCGGACGCGGGGCAGCGCGGGTCGTGCGGGGTGAGGGCTGGGGTGCGGGTGCGGGTGACGGGTGGCGGGTGGCGGGTGGCGGGTCGGGTTCGGGTGGACCCGCCCGACCCGCTAAGGATGGCTGGGCTGGGTTGGGCTTCGGCCTACTGGGCCGGTCCACTGGGCCGGGCCGGCCCAAGGAAAAAAATAATAAAAATATTAATAATAATAATAATAATAATTTAATAAAATCATTTAATTAATAATTAATTAATAAAAATAGTTTTTAGGTATTTAAAAATAGGTCTGAGGCCCAAAAAAATCCAGAAAAATTACCCTAAGTCCAGTTTTCCATTTTACACCCAAAAATGTTATTTTCATGATATTTTAATATTATTTACTGCCAATTAAAAATCATTTATTAATTGAAAACCTTGATTTTAATTACAGAAAATTCCCAGAAAATTCCAGAAAATTGGAAAAAATCCAAGATTTAATAATTTGAAAATTCAGGGGGTTTACAATATACTAGAGTGACGTTACCTTGAGATACCAAGGTAAATGCCAAGGTATTAGGGATATCCAAGGTATTGGGTTTGGGTATCAAGTTAGAGGTTTACTATTGCGATACCAAGTTGGTTCAAAATCATGATAATCATTTAGCATTTGTAATTATGATTTATATATTTAATATTGCTTTATTATAGATATGTGAAATTTACCTATTGTTTGCGTATCCTGAGATACGGTATCTTAGTATCCTAAGTTGTAGCTTGTATGGCATAGATTCATAGTGTTTGAGCCCAATATCTTTGAGTTAGACTTATGCAACCTAGAAATAGATAGTTGACCATAGTTTGACTATAGTTTGACCGGTTTGACTTAGAGTTGACCTAGTTTAACTTTTGACTTAGAATTGACTTGTTGACCTAGAAGTTGACTAGTTTAACTTATTTTTTTTCCAGAACCTTATATTAATGCAATATTCCATATATAGGTCTGTGTGATACCAGTTCGGACAGTTTGACATTCATTGCTCTGGACCACAGGCGAGTACATTTCTCTGATAGTTTTCAATTCATAATATTGTATATATGCATGTTCTAGAATTGTATACATTGATCCCGACACAGTGATTTCACGGACTGATACTATATAGATCCCGTCATGAGATGTTATCCCCTACCGTGTTCAGCGGGTACTCGTGTACATTGTATCTCATCGTGTATACTGGATATTGATGTTACTTCGTGTTCACACACTGCTCGTGTTCAGTGTGCTTATTCGTGTACACCCACCGCTCGTGTTCGGTGGTTATGATATTCGTGTACACCCACTGCTCGTGACAGTGGTTATATTTTTGTGTTCGTAGCGTGTCGTGATTGGATCCATCGGTATTAGTTGGGGGTAGGAGAGAAGGAGTTGATTATGTGATCAAAACCATTGTTACAAATCGTGTACATTCTGATTACATACTTCACTTGTAATCCGTCTTACCTGATCATGTTCACCCAACCCGATCACATAATGAACTCGTATTCTAAGGCACATTAGATAGTTTAGATTGTAGTTTACTTCATCATATTGTGATATTCATATTGTTCATCTATATATTCTCGTACATTACCTGTATATATCTTGTTCATCATTCATATGTTTAGTGATCTTGTATTTCAATTCTATATTTGTTATATATGCTCGATTATGTTATTGGAACTGCTTTCAGAGGTATGTACTTCGCTCCATTCCTGACTGGAAAATATTTTTCAGAGGATCCGAGAGATTGGTGTCCGACATACTATGGACTTCGACTTCTAGATGGTGCAGACTTGGATCCACTAGTTCTGGAGTGTTTGCCGGGAGGTTTATTCGGATCATTAGTTTTCATAGTTAGTCTCTTTAGCATTTTGGTACCGGATTTGTTTTCGGCATAAAGTATGAGATTGGATATTGTTTCTATTATTGTTTATATATATTGAATGGATAGTTATGTTAAACTTCCTTGATATCTTCTCGTGCTTTAGAATGTGATTGAGTTTTGTGTTGAGATTTTATTGGCAGACTTCATATTATTGTGAGATTTTAGATAGTATAGTAGACCAAGACATCGTTCTACCGCCGATTCTACGGCGTAGGCTGGACGTTGTTTCCGACTTGCATCCCTACATCGGGTGCGGGTCGTGACAGACTTAACAACGGATTTTTCTTTTTAAGTCATATGAGTCAAATCCAATGTCATACATTATAGATCAACTCTAGTTTTAGAAGTTTGGGTCTCACAACGTTCCCAACAACCAATGCCCAACATTTAAATATATCGATCAATATTGGGTTAGCTGGTGTCGACCGATATATCGGTCTTGACCCAATATTTTGATTGGTATTCCCTCAACCGATATAATCGATGCCAATATATGTCGTTTTCCTTGTGAAAATGACAAAAAACAACATGTCAGACATCTTTAACACTGACCTATACAGGATCAAGTTATATCCTATTGAATCGTGGTTAATCTATAGAGCAAAGGAACTATTTTTCATGATTTGATTTGGGCATGTACTGATTGTGCGGGTCTACTCCACCAATCCTCAGGTAAATACTAATCTTGTTTTCTTATTCAATTGCAAATTTATCTTCTAGGGGCTTTTGTTGCTGGATTTTATGTGGATCTCGTGTGCTGCATATTCATTTTATAACTGTGTTTTCGCATTGAAAATCTTGCACTTATACATTGTTTAATACATCTAGCATCTTGTCTAGGGTTTTTGCAACCAATTGGAATAAAAGTTTCAACATGGAGAAACTATCTTCGGGTATTTGATTGATTACATTTTGATTGTGTGCGTCTACTCCAACAATCCTAAGGTAAATCATAATCTTATCTTCGACTCAATTTCAAATTTATATAATCTTATATGGTGTTTATTGTTAGATTAGGAATCCTCATTGATATCATCGCTTGGTTTACATGTATCTATGACGTGCGATTGCATCATCAGTAGTATGATTGCATCTACACATAGATATCTCTTGCACTACATGTTATTTAATGTCTAGGTTCTTGCATCTGATTGCTTGATTGTGATCTTTTGCATTCCCATCTACAATTTCCCTTAGTCTTGTCATGCATCACTTTTGAAAGCTTATATATTGCAGTTGCCTATCAAATTATAAAACTGTATTGCGCAGCTTATAATGTAGCTGCGCAACCGAGTCGATCCTTCAAATTGTGTTAATAAAAAGAGAGAGTTTATAGTATTAGGGTTAGGAACATTAAAGAGAATTTAAGAATGGGTTTATGGAAAAAAAAAAACGTGAAGCATTTAAAGGTTTTCAGTTTAAGAAAAGGGTTTTGATGGCCTTGATGTCATTAGTATATCATTACCTTTTAATGTTGTTTATGTAATGAGCATTATGATGTCACTAGAGCATTACTATCTACAATTACGTCATGAGGATACCATAATCTCTTAGTTGTGTCATTAGGCCTTTCAATAATCACTAATCCCTACGCAATCAATACTAACATAAATAATTTGCAGAATAAAAATACCCTATACGCAGAAACATCATATATAATAATTTCTACCATATTAAACAAATAAGATGCCTCTATGTTAAATTTATAGTTTGACTGTTTCAGTGAAGAAAGGAAAACGAATGGGTTGTAGTACTAAACTGAGCTGAGCAGATGGTTTCTCATAAATAAGCAAAAGCATCAGATGCACTCAACTTCTGAACTTGCTAAAATAGATTAACTCTATCACCGGAATGACAAATTAAAGTTCAGATGTTGAAGACCTTTCCACATATGAGCCATATAAATGAGTTAAAGGGAAAAACCTGTTGTGTAGTTTCGGTGATTGAGCAGGTGTACCAAACCCAACTTTACCAAGACCTAGCATCCAAGTGAATGTAATCATAGATGATGAATGTATGACAAGTTAGATAAGTTGTATTTGAAGAGAGATTTAAAGCTATACAGAACAGCAATAACAGAAAAATGTCACCAAAAGGCTACTGAAATCAATATTAGATATAAAACAGACATGATAGCTCGACTTATTTAGAGATTAATAACAATTAATCTGTATCAGTCTGCATTTAGGTGCCACTTATGTTTACGAACTAGACATGATAGATGAGACTATTTAAACTGTAGCAGTCTGCATTTATGGGCCACTTCTTTACTTGTGATAATTTATGATTGATGAGAATTTTAGAAATTTGGTCGACATTATCACATTCTGCTTTTACTAAGTTTCAATTTCCATCCAGATGATGGTCGGGTTAGGGGTGATTTAGTACACATCATTGGATGGAGCACCATATCAGCCAATTTAAGTTTGATTTGAGTTAGGATTGGTCCAAGACTATATGGATCAGTTTCGGGATTGTCATTCCTTCACTCTTTGGCTTAATGTGTCATAGAGATGAATATAATTCCCAATAGCAAATTGTATTATCTTACATCTTCGTTTAGATTCTTCATATTCTAGGGAACTTTGAGGGTTCTCCTTGGTTGCACTAAATAGTAGAGCTACCTACCTCCCAACTGGCAACCTAGATTATATGGCATGACCCTCTCATGCTCATAATTACCTTTGCCAGGAATTCGACACAAACATAGAGGGTTGACGTCAGGTTTACAGCCAATCATAAACACTTTGTTAAATCTTTCATGGAGCTTTGTTATATGCTCCTTAGCCGATGGGAGAAGGCTTGGACGACGACGACAACGACGACGACTATATGTGTCAGTTATAGATTATTGGCTGTATTTTGAGTTTTATTTTTGGATTCGATTATTTGATTTAAATTTGGTGTAGTTAGATTAGGATTACTTTTATTTTTATTGGAGTCCATCTTGAGGCCCAAGTTAGCAGCTACATAGACATGTACTCTAGAATTTATTTGGTAGAGATTGATTATAAGATGAATTATTGAGTTTGGAAGAGTCAACCATAATCTCTCATCTTTCTCCAGAATATCTCAGTTGGTGTTCTTCTTGCTGATCATTCTAGCAGATCATCATCACATCCTCTTCATTGTCACGTTCATCATGTTGCTTCAGATCTGCACCCGAGAGCGCCATCGAGAAGTAAACTCACGCCGCCAAATTCTTGCTCTGCCCGCTTGACTGATAACTTACGGGATAACAGCCAGGCCAGCCGCCCAGACATCAGACTATTGAGCCAACTGGTCAGCCAACCATCAGACTGACAAGACAGCCGAATCTGCCTTCTGTCTTTGTAGGGTCTATGTTCTATTGCAGTGCTTATGATCCTCTAATTCTTTCTTTGGTCTTCTCTGCAGCATTACCTAGTTACTTCGTCACATTTGGTAAATGCTATCCATAAAGTCAATTGTTTGAATTCTTATGGTTTCTCAGAATTTTATTGTGATAAATTAATAATAATTAATTTTCAAATCAAGCTTCCGCAATTATCTCAGTAAAATAATTTGCGACTCCATCCAATTAACCCTGGAGTCGTCTTGAGTCAAATTAGTATCATAACCTAGGTATGACTTTCTATAACACCATAAGTAAACAAGGACAGGTAGGTGCAACAATATTTAAATTTTCGTGCTGGTCAGCCCACACGGTAGACATATTCGTAAACACGTTACAAATCTAACCATGTGGATTTATTCGACGATGCCAGAATCATCCTACGTAATGGATTAAGACTTAAAGATTACTTGTCAAAGGGTTCACTAAAAATGTCAAATCATATTTAAAGCTATCTACAACATCATAAAACATCATTGGGATCTTCTATAATTCCTTAGATAACATATTCATGATTGATGTGCAATGATCACTGAACACTTCAATGATTCATTAGGAAATATAAATCCTAATCAATATAAAAACATTAGAATCCTTTTGTAATAGACAGTTAACAGTATACTCGATGATTCATTAGCTGGCTTATGTGTTCGTGCACGGTGGATAGCAAACTGACCTCGTTAACGGGCTTCTTCTTGGCACTTCTCAAGGGAGGAGGTTTGTACAACAATGGGTTGCCCTCCTCCCTATATATAGGGGAGTGACTTGGGCAATAAGTTGGTCTCAACAAGGAAAGATATGATCAAATATAATGATTAGATTGAAGTCTCGGCAGATACCGATATGATACAGCCGATACCGATAAAATTTTGTATGTCCCAATCCGATATCCATTGCTAGGATACAGATGATGGGGGCTCTTTCCAGTTAATTATGAAGAGAAAAATTGAACGAAAAATATTGAAGATTGAAGAAAATTGTGTGAACACAAAGATTCAGTTGTGCTGAAGATTGACAATGTTATAAATTTTCCTGCAAGTGAATATTGTTCCATTTAGAACTAAAGAAAGACAACATATAATATATAAAATTATGTATCAATGTATCAAATATTTTTCTAGATTTTTAAAAGACTTCTTATTTTTATTGTTTTTAGCTTTTAGAAATAAAGAAACTGATACTCCAAAAGAGAGAAAATCCTCGATACAGATACTTACAGGAAGGGTCCAAAGCCGATTCTAAAACGGATATTTCGAACCTTGATCTAATCCCAATTAATATGAGTTACGGTCTAGATTGACAAATATGCACCAAATCCTTATGGGAATCTAATTAGGACTTACTAAATCCCAGAACACAATTAGAAGTTAACTATGTCTATTCCTAATTGGTTCATGTGCTAGCACAAACCTAATTAGATTGACTTAATCAATTACCAATATATTCAAGTTTAACTCAAACCCATTAACCAACTCTTGGTTCCTTTTAAATCGAAACAACGTATATTCTTTAGTTAGACCGACTCTATTACTCTAATGTATGATCCGTTAGGCTCAGCATCACCATGAAAACAAGTCTGCATCTGTATTCACTTCCAACGGTTAACCAACAAGATAACTGGTTAGTCGATCGGTCGTCTAAAAATTCCATAACTATTTTGGATCCTAACCTATAAACCAAGATTGACCTATCAATGTATCATGGCAACCCATATATGATATGAGGATGTACTTGAACCTACTAAAACCTTTCAATGTTCAATTATCATACAAGACAGTCTTCCCTCATGCAATGTCCCGACTAGAACAAGGATATTGTCACGACCCGCACCCGGGTGTTTGGGTACGAGTGCGTGGGTACGCCCAGCCTACGCCGCAGTGTCGGCGGTAGAACGCTGTCTGGAACTAGTAATGTATAACTAACACTTCATAATATAAAGGAAACATATATTATACTCAATCACAAAACTAAGGTAGGTGAAAACATGCTGTATATATATATGTGTATAAATGTTACAGTACAAAATCTTGTATTCATAATTCATACAACTACAGTAAGTCCGCAAACTTTAACTATTGTCATAACTAGGTCTCCTGCTTGCGGCCTTCCTCGATCCTTCAGGAGGTAAAATCAGGCCCGAAGCTATTTTCCAAAAATCTATAATAGATGAGACACATGTCCTTCTAAGTACTACCTGAAATATTATCCAATAAGGATTGAACGAGTACTATTCTAATAGCAGTTTCAATACATGATAAGGACTATAAAATAGTAACAGAAAAGTAGTACATGATGGATAAATAAACTGACATCAAGGCATAGTAAGAAATGAACATGGAAAATGAATAAACAGAGAATGTCATATATCAACAAGGAATTCTATAGTCACTAAGTGTTTTGAAATACTAGTTTGATTATGTGAACGGCTTAGAATTGCACAATGGGAGCCGGTTAATCATACGTGAAGTGTATGGTTAGCCTTTGCACAGGAATTATATTTGTACAGGATTAGGGTATGATCACATATAAACTAGCATTTTTCCGTCCCGACTAGCATACAAGAATCACACGAATATCAGGTATTGTACAAGATCAAAGTC
>JAYESA010000012.1:28137090-28184590 GCA_036927795.1 Iris macrosiphon
GAAATTCGCAAGAACACCAACTTGCCAACCTCGAACTCTAACGGTCTCCGGCGACTATCGGACCAGTGCTTCTGTCTGTCCTGAGCCACACGAAGTCTTTCTCTAATCTGCTTTACCTTCTCCGCAGCATCAACTACCATTTCTGGTCCCAAAAATGCTCGCTCGCATACGTCGTCCCAAGGTAATGGGGTACGACATCTTCGGCCGTACAGAGCCTCGAAAGGATACATCTCGATGCTTGCCTGGTAACTATTGTTATATGCAAACTCCACCAGATGAAGATGATCCTCCCAAGATCCTCCGAAATCTAGTACACAAGTGCGTAGCATATCCTCGAGAGTCTGAATAGTCCTCTCTGACTGCCCATCTGTCTGGGGGTGATATGCAGTACTGAACTTGAGCTGAGTGCCCAAACTCGCCTGCAAACTCCTTCAGAAATGAGAAGTGAAACGACTATCCCGAACCGAGACTATGCTGACGGGAACCCCATGTATCCTGACGATCTGCCTTACATACATCTCTGCCAGCTTCTCCGTAGACAAACCCACCTTGAAGGGCAAAAAGTGGGCCGACTTGGTCAACCAGTCAACGATGACCCAAATTACGTCTTTCCCTCCTGGAGATCGTGGAGGTCCGGACACAAAATCCATAGTAATGTGCTCCCACTTTCACTCTGGAATAGGTAATGGCTGAAGTAAACCTCCTGGCCTCTGCCTCTCGGCTTTCACTTGCTGGCACACTAAGCATCTAGATACAAACTGTGCCACTTCCCTCTTCATGCCATACCACCACATACTCTCTCGCATATCCCGATACATCTTGTTGGCACCTGGATATATAGAATACTGAGAGCGATGCGCTTCCTGTAACACCTCCTCAAGCAGCTCCCCACTAGGCACACACAATCTAATACCATGCCGCAAAGAACAATCCTCAGCAATGGTGAAATCATCTTCCAATTCTGCTCTCACCTGAGCTCTGATGCTCCTCAGAGATACATCTTCATACTGGGCTGCCTTGATCCTGTCCATCAACTCTGAGTGTATCTGCAACCCCCACATCTGCATAGCAAAACTAGGAACTATCATCTCCATGCCCAAGCTCTCCAAGTCCTCCAACAAATACCGATCCTGTGTCAACAACATAGCTACCGGATACCTGCTCAAGGCATCAGCAACTACATTGGCTTTTCCAGGATGATACTGCAAAGATATGTCAAAATCTTTCATCAGTTCCAACCACCGACGTTGCCTTATGTTCAACTCCTTCTGAGTGAAAACGTACTTTAAGCTCTTGTGGTCTGTGAAGATCTCCACACGCTCTTCGTACAAATAATGTTTCCACAATTTCAGGACAAAGATGACTGTTGTTAACTCCAAATCGTGGGTATGATTGTTCTTCTCATGAGAACGTAATTGCCTGGATGCATAGGCAATCACCTTTCCATTCTGCTGAAGAACACAACCCAAACCTTTCTCCGATGCATCATTATAAATAGTGAAACCTCCAGACCCTGATGGCAAAATAGGAGCAGATGTCAACCTCTTCTTCAATTCCTCAAAAGCAACCTGTCACTCCTCTATCCAAACAAATTCTACATCTTTCCGAGTGAGTTTAGTCAAAGGCTCTGCAACTCGAAAGAAATCTTTCACGAACTTTCTGTAATATCCAGCCAATCCTAAGAAGCTTCTAATTTCTGCAACAGAGCTTGGAGTGGCCCAAGATTCTACGGCAGCAATCTTCTTTGGATCAACTGATATTCCATCTCCAGTCACTACATGTCCGAGAAACTCCACTTTGTTTAAGAAAAACTCACATTTAGAGAATTTTCCATAGAGCTTCTCCTTCCTGAGAGTTTCAAGTACTATCCTTAAATGCTTCTCGTGTTCTTCTAGCGTCTTTGAGTATACAAGGATGTCATCTATAAACACTACCACGAACTTGTCCAGGTACTGATGGAATACCTTGTTCATCAAGTTCATGAAGACTGCCGGGGCATTAGTTAATCCGAACGGCTCACCAAGAACTCGTACTGGCCATATCGAGTTCTGAATGCAGTCTTCGGAATATCTTCCTTTTTCACCTTTACCTGATGATATCCGGATCTCAAGTCAATCTTTGAAAATATCTTCGCGCCACTCAACTGATCGAAGAGATCTATTCTCGGCAGCGGATATTTGTTCTTGATTGTGAGATTGTTTAGGGCCCTGTAATCGATGTACATCCGCACCGATCCATCCTTCTTTAGCACAAGAAGTACCGGGGCTCCCCAGGGCGACGAACTTGATCTGATGAATCCCTTGTCGTCTAATTCACTCCGCCAGCTCATTGTTGTTGATCCGGTAGACATGCTGCGATATTGGTTCTGCTCCCGGTATTAGATCAATAGAGAATTCAACATCTCTGTCTAGCGGCAATCCTGGTAACTCTTCGGAAAACACATCTAAGAACTCAGCAATAATAGGATGTGATACCTCTTTCTCCTCCATTATAGCTTCGCAAAGAATTCTACGATCTGGCTTCTCAGTCTTTCTAGCAAACTCAAACTCCGGCTCTCCTAGAGGTCGAAACAGCACACGACCTCTGCGGCAGTCAATGCTAGCGAAATACATATCCAACTAATCCATTCCAAGGACAATGTCAAAACTTGGAAGTGGCATTACGAGTAAGCTAGTAAACAAAACATGGTCTTCCAATGTGACGTGATACCCCTTGCAAACATCATTGACTAGGATGATGCCTCCTCCAGTCGTGATCTTATAGTTTCTACTCAAGGGTTCCACTACTAAATTATGCTTAAGTACAAAAGACAGAGATATGAAACTATGAGATGCACCAGAATTAAATAATGCTACAGCTGAAATATAATTGAGAAGAATGGAACCTGCTATAACATCACCGGTGGGCTCAGTCTCCTCGACAGTTGTAGCGAAAGCTCTGCCCTGCTGAGGAGCTCCCCTCTGCTGGTGCTGGACAAATTGCTGCTGTTGTGTTGGAAGTGGAGGTCCCCTCTGCTGTTGTGCCATAGGTGGCTTAGCTGGTCCCTTTTGATTTGTTGCACCTCGAATATGACAGTTGTTCACATGATGTCCCGCAGATCCACAGTATAGACAGACTCTTTTTCTGCATATTTCCCAGGAATGTCCCAGTTTCTTGCAAAAATGGCAAAAATGTGTCTGCTGGATCTGTTTTTGAGGATGCGACTGTGCCGAAAATCTAGTTGGAGGACAATGATGTTGTTGATGCTGGAAAGTTCTCGGCTGAAAATGGAAACGTTTTGCTGGTCCCGTGTTGCTGCCTCATTCGAACGCATTCCGGTCCCGCTTGGGTTTAAAGCCCATGTCCACCTCGATCCTTTGGGCTTTAGCAACAATCCCAGCAAAAGTTGTGATACTAGAGGGGATAATGACTCTAATTTCCTGAGCCAAGTCTTGCCGGAATCTGCGGGTTCCGTCCACCGGATCTCTCACCATATATTCTGCGAATCGGCTCAGCCTGCCGAATTTTGCAGCATATTCATCTACCGAGAGACTACCCTGCTCCAAGTTCTGGAATTGTTTCTCCAGAACGCCCTGGGCTACTGCAGGAAAGAACTTCTGTTTGAAAATGTGTTTGAACTGGTCTCAGGTTAGGTCTGGATCAGCAAGTCTGGGCTCATTTCTGAACCAAGTGCGGGCGATATCGTGAAGCTGCAAGCCTACAGCCTCTATCTTCAGATCTTCTGGTATCCGAGCAACCCGCATAATTCGCTCGATATTCTCGAGCCATTCATCCGCGTATAAGATCCCTTCAGTTCCCTTGAACTCCCGATGAGCCATCTTCTTGAAGTCCGAGATATTGCCCATTTTCTGTTGAACAGGCTGTTGTTGCTGAGATGCAAACTTCTCCATAGATGCCAAAGCCATATGATGGGAACTCTCAATGCTTTCTTGCATCATTTTTGTTTGTTCCCTTTGGGCCTCAGTCTGAGCCCTCTGCGTCTCCAGCATACATCTGAAGAGCTCGTATAAATGTGTTCCTTAAGTGGGCATACCTCCAGTGTTCGATTGTACACCCCCTTGGGGTGGAAGTAAAGGAGAAGGAAGATATTCGGAGACAACTGGAGCGGCTTCTGCAGCTGCTCCTGAACAACCAGGTGCTCTGGTCTCCCGTGTCCTTCTGGAATATATTATAGGTGTCATTCTGGAATATGATAAAACAATAAGGAGACATCATTAAGACACAAGATAAGATATTATTTGAGGACAAAAATTGGAGAAGATATCAAGTCATTCAGGGTGATCAAGATTAGTAAATTTAATTCAGAGTTAAAATTCCTAGTTGTGATTGAGTATTTCCTATTCCTAATATCTTATATCCTATTGCAGGCTCGTAATAGTACTCTAATCCTAAGTACTACTACGACATCGCGCTTCTTGCGAAGTCTGACCTGCATGGGCCACCATAAAAACGTGTCACGACCCGCACCCGGGTGTTTGGGTACGAGTGCGTGGGTACGCCCAGTCTACGCCGCAGTCTCGGCGGTAGAACGTTGTCTGGAACAAGTATTGTATAACTAATACTTCATAATATAAAGGAAACAGATATTATACTCGATCACAAAACTAAAGTATGTGAAAACCATAGTTTAAAGTATCGGCCGATACCGATCCGATACGGCCGATACCGATACAGTTTGGCATGTCCCGATACTGACCGATACCCAATACTGACCGATACCGACATTAGAGGTCTCTTTTCCAGTCAATTCGACAAAAAAATTTGAATTAAAAAGACCAATTAGAAAGGATGTAAAAGCATAGTAAGGTTGTAAAAACATATAAAAGAGAAAAACTTATCTATCACATATAAATCAATCGACAATGATGACTACTATTTCATTCAATATCAAAAATACTAAGAAACAATACTGAAAATACTTTAAATTATGCATAAATGTATAAAATATATTCTCTAAAATGTTAATAATTTACTAATAGTTGTTTGCTTTCCGATACCAAAAAATCTGATACTCCGATCCGAAACCTCCGATACTACCGATACCGCCGATCCCGATACTCATAGGAATGGTCCGAAACCGATCCCGATACTTTAAACCTTGGTGAAAACATGATGTATAGTAAGTCCGCAAACTTTAACTATTGTCATAACTATGTCTCCTGCTTGCGGCCTTCCTCGATCCTTCAGGAGGTAAAATCAGGCTCGAAGCTATTTTCCAAAAATCCATAATAGATGACACAGGTCCTTCTAAGTGCTACCTGAAATATTATCCAATCAGGATTGAACGAGTACAATTCTAATAGCAGTTTCAATACATGATAAAGACTATAAAACAATAATAGAAAAGTAGTGCATGATGGATAAATAAACTGACATCAAGACATAGTATGAAATGAACATGAAAAATGAATAAACAGAGAATATGTCATATATCAACAAGAAATTCTATAGTCACTAAGTGTTTTGAAATACTAGTTTGATTATGTGATCGGCTTAGGTTTGCACAATGGGAGCCGGTTAATCATACGTGAAGTGTATGGTTAGCCTTTGCACAGAATTATATTTGTACAGGATTAGGGTATGATCACATATAAACTAGCATTTTTTCGTCCCGACTAGCATACAAGAATCACATGAATATCAGGTATTGTACAAGATCAAAGTCTAAAAACATAAGATATGCTAGTCCGTGTTTCTTTGTGTCAGGAATCAAATACAACAATACTACATGTGTTATAGAAATTATCAGTAAGAAAACCATCAGAGATTACTCGCCTGGGGTCCAAAGCGGGTGAAACAAGTCAGGGTGTGACGGGGTCCAGATAACCTATATCATGAATAATTCACATTAATTGGTGAAAAATAATTAAATAGATTTAACCCATTAGATTTCTAGGTTAATTTTATGCTATTTCTGGTTTATAGATGGGACAAATATCTATATAAAATAATGTATATATAAGATATATTTATAGATACTTATGTATAGATACGTATATATATAGTAAATATATATATAGATACACATATAAGTAGATACATATATATAGATATATATATATATAAATACTTAGATACACATATATATAAGATATATAGATACATATATAGTATACATATATAGATACATATATAGTATACATATATATATATATATATATATATATATATAGCACTACTAGAAAAAGCGCTATTAGCGACGTATTTTAGCGACGTCAAAAGAAACGTCGCTAATAATATATAATTAGCGACTCCTTATAAAAACGTCGCTAGGCGTCGCTAAATGGCGACATTTAGCGACGTTTAGCGACTTTTATTAAGATTTTAAAAGTTAAGTCGCTATAAGTTAAATAAAGGTCGCTAAACGTCGCTAATATGTCTAATTTAGCGACGTTTAGCGACGTATATAGCGACCTTTTTATTAAAAATATTTAGCAACGTGTTTAGCGACGTCAATGACGTCGCTAAAATTTAAGTTAGCGACGTTTTACTTGGACGTCGCTAAACGTCGCTAAAATTTGGTTAATTAGGGCTCGGTTTCATTTTTCCCCATCTGCTGAAAATTCGAAAAGAGAAAAACTCCCCCCCCCCCCTCCCCCGCGCTCCGTCGACCGGCTCTCCACCCTATTCCGGTAAACCCTACTCTCTCTCTCTCTCTCTCTCTCTCTCTCTCTCTCTCACAGGACACATGTGACATTGACACAAACACTACACACACAGACACAGACACAGACACAGACACGGCACACACACACACTGACACAGACACTGATGAGGACCTAGGGTTAGGGTTAGGGTTAGGTTTGTTGACATGGGGTTAGGGTTAGGGTTAGGGCCGACTGGCCCAAGTCTACGAGAGAGGTAACAGCAGCAATGGGCACTGCTTACTAGCTTTGATTATCAAATAAAATAAATTGATTATCAATTCGGTTCTGTTTCGGTTATAGATAATTTATTTCAGCTTTGGGTTTTTAAAATTTTTACTTATTCGATTTTTATTATTTCGGTGTTGAAACCGAATAACCCGAACGCCCACCCCTAGCTAGACCTGACAATTGGACCGGGATGACCAGCCCGGCACGAATCCGGCCCGCAAAACCCTGTCCGAATTATCGTGGGCTCGGCCCGGCCCGACCTAATATATAGGGACGTGTCGGACCTCATATCTCGGCCCATAAGAGAGGTCCGGCCCCGAAGCCCAGGCTCGTTCCGACCCAAGGCACAGCTCGGCCCGGCCCGACACGCTGCTGCTTGCTAGCCTGATCGACAACCTGGTTTATACTATTTGATGTATTATACACATCCATGTATTACATAGTCCTACGCCAATCTATGGGATTTGGTATGCATACAATCTGCCAAGTTCTTGTATATAGATTGAAACAAATGGATTGTGAATCTCCAAGACAAATATGAAGCAAGAACTTGCAGTGTGTTATTTTTTTGTGCTATGTTTACATATCCCAAAGTAGAGAAGTTCATCCGAGAGAGCATACCATCTGTGTTGTTTCTCCCGGAAACAAATGCGCTCCCAACCATCTCCTATGCACATTCAACCCTACACTTCATAATTTAAAAATAAAATGTTAGTTGTTCTTCAATCTCTACTTTGAAGTCCTTGTAGGGTTCACGGAATCCCAAGTCCGATCCGGTCCGGCTCGGTCCAGTCTGAAACTCACTGTGCCGTGGGTCACGTGTCGAACTGGACTTAGATTTTTACCCTTAGGTCCGGTCTGACCCGTTATAGTGCATGGGCCTGAGAGGCCCGGCCCACTCGACAGCTCTACTCCTAGCTATGGCATATTTTCATAGAGCAATAGCCCGTGTACTTGGGAAACTTTTGATGCAAAAATTGTTCAAGCACCAGGTGCCTTAGTGCAATGCCATGACTGCTTTTCCCATAACGGACACTGACCTAGGAGTGTGGTTGGGGGCAGCTGCAGTTCTATAGTATGACACACTATTTGTAGTGTTGACTGCACACTTATAGTGCAGTTCATAGTACTATGGGGTTGGGGGCAGCTGCAGTTTTGATAAATGAAAATATGTATTATATCAGTTATGATTTTTATAGTACGGTTAATTTTGCATGTAATGATTTATATGATAGCTTATGTCAATTTTGCAGAAGTTTCTAGAAATGGATATGAATTACTATCTGCGTCATCGTTCGTGGATGTACAACCGTCATCCTGATGACATGTGCGGTGTGCGGGATGAATTCATTGAGGGTGTACAGCAGTTCCTGCAGTTCGCAAAGGCGTTCCCTTAATACATGGACGGTACCAAAATTAAGTGTCCGTGTGTGAGATGTCGCAACAGGAAATATCATCCTGAAGTGGAAGTTACATATCATTTATACTCGAAGGGCTTTACGCCGAATTACTATCAGTGGACCGCGCACGGAGAACTTGTATCTCTAGCATCGGAGTCGGAGCCCTATGTGGAGCCGTATATGGATGTCCAAGACCACGATGCTTACGACGACGGGTTGGTGAACATGGTTTATGATGCTGCGGGGCCTAGTTTCAATCCTGACAATTATGATGCGGCGGGACCTAGTTTCAATCCCGACAATTATGATGCAGCTGAGGAGGCACCGAATGCCGATGCTGCAAAGTTTATGGAGTTGCTTGAGAATGCAAGGACTCCACTATATCCTGGTTGTGAGGATCATTCACCGTTGGAGGTGGTTACAAGATTATTGAGCATCAAGTCCGATTTTAACATGTCGCAAGAATGCTATAATCGAGTGCTCGATTTGATTATAGAGATCTTGCCCGAGGGTGCAAAGTTGCCTAAAGACTTCTATCGATCTAAGAGGATGGTGAGATCGCGAACATGGTGACCGTCTTCTTGGCCACCCATCGCAAGGACGGAAATCTCATTGATGAGAGGGCCTCACAGACCTATGTAAGTATTACTTTACTTTGTGTTTATTTTAATATAACTTAGGCAATTATTGAGTTTCCAAACCTTTTCTAGGCCGAGTATCTTAGGCTTCGTGAGCGGGCGACTGCTAGTGCACCTACACCTGGAGAGGCTGGTGCTTCGTCGCAGCCCGGTCCATCTCCGTCGGCGGACGACCTGTGGGTGACCGCAGCTGGTGGTCTCCAGAGGGGTACGTACTACGGTACGGGCTCCTATGGCGCCCTGGTTGCGACGCAGTCATCTAGGGCCTCCCCGACAGCTGTGCATTCCACACACCCCTCGCAGTCGCAGCCCTCGCAGTCGTCGGCCAGAGTCCAGGAGGCCGTCCAGGAGGCCGTTGACCGTCAGATTGCGTCTCTCCGTGACGACTTGCTGCGAAGTATGGAGGACCAGTCCCGGTCCCAACCGCAGGCGGACGATCCGATGCTTATCGCACGATTGGATATGCTCGACCGCAGCATGACGGAGCTACGAGAATTGACAAATGATATTAGAGCCTCCAATGATCGCAACATCATGGAGCTGCAGGCGTCACAGCTATCGATGGGCGAGAAGCTGACGAGGATGCATGCGTCACAGCTATCGATGGGCGAGAACCTGACGAGGATGCAGGATTCAATGGGTGATAGCAGTACGAGGTTGTTATCTACCCTGGATTCTTACAACCAGCGACTCGCAGATTTGGAGCGGGCACGGCCGCCACCGACGTCACTGCCTTCTCCATCGACATCGGTGTCGATTCCACGGGACGAGTATGAGGAGTTGTTATCCTTGAAGCGCGCCGCTGGTCAGCCTCCTGCAGATCCGTAGTAGTCTAGTTATTATTATTATTATTTATGAATTATTGGTACTTCAACAATAGACATGATGTATGATGCTTCTTGTGGTCATTAATTTTTTAGTTAATTTAATTGGATTATATAGTTATCCACATTTAATTGGATTGATACTTCTTGTGGTCTTTAATTTAATTGGATAATATAGTTAAATCATGTTGGTGTGTATGATGAAGATGATGTAAAACTGCAGGGAATCACAATGTTTGATTCTGGGAATTTTTTTTTAATTTTTTTTAAAAATTAGCGACGTTATTAGCGACGTTTAGCGACGTTTAGCGACGTTAAATTACGTCGCTACTTACGTCGCTAATTAGCGACGCCGTAAAACGTCGCTAATAACGTCGCTAATAACGTCGCTAATGACGTCGCTAAACGTCGCCAATTGCTGACATGGCAGTATAGCCAGGTCATTAAAGACGTCGGTGTAACGTCGCGATAGATGTCGCTAATCAGCGACGTTTAGCGACTTTTCTAAACGTCGCTTTTTAGTGACTTGGCGTCGCAAAACGTCGCTAAATTTAGCGACACATTAAAGTCGCTAAAAAACGTCGGCATAGCGACGTTTAGCGACGTTTTTTGTATTAGCGACTTGGTATTTTCCGACTTCTTTAAAACGTCGCTAATTACGTCGCTAAACCTAATTAGCGACGATTTTTGGTTATTTAGCGACGTTTTTAGACGTCGCTAATTTGACTTTTTCTGGTACTATAGTATACATATATAGGTAAGATATAGTATACATAGATATATAGATACATATATAAATACATATATAGATACATATAAGATATATATATAGAAACATATAGTATACATATATATAGTTTATGTATATAATACATATAAGATATATATATAGAAACATATAGTATACATATATATAGTTTATATATATGATATATATAGATATATTTAGTATACACATATATATAGATACATAGATATATAGATACATATAAGATATATATATATAGAAACATATAGTATACATATATAGATAATAGATTAACATATATAATATATAGTTTATATATATACATATATACATAGATATATAGATATAGATACATATATAGATACACATATAGATATATATATATATATATATATATATATATATATATAGATAATATATAGATACATAGATATATATACATATATACATAGATATATATATAATATATAGTATACAACATATATAGATATATATAGATATAATATGATATATATATAGATATATATAGATAACATATATATATACATATATAGTATACATATATACATAGATATATAGATAACATATAGTATACAACATATATATATATATATATAATATGTAATATGTATATGATATATATATATATATATATATATATATATATATATATATATATATATAGGTAATCTATATATATCTATGTATATCATATTATATCTATATATTTCTATATATATTATATTATATCTATATATCTATATCTATATCATATTATATATATATATATATAATATGTGTCTATCTATATATATCTATATATATCTATATCATATTATATATATATAATATGTAATATGTATATGATATATATATATAGATAGATATAAATGTATGTAATCTATATATATCTGTGTATATCATATTATATCTATATATTTCTATATATATCATATTATATCTATATATATCATATACATTTATATCTATCTATATCTATCTATATATATCTATATCATATTATATATATATATAATATGTAATATGTAATATGTATATGATATATATATATATATATATATATATATATATATATAAATAGGTAATCTATAGATATCTATGTATATCATATTATATCTATATATTTCTATATATATTATATTATATCTATATATATCATATACATTTATATCTATCTATCTATATCTATATCATATTATATATATATATATAATATGTGTCTATCTATATATATCTATATATATCTATATCATATTATATATATATAATATGTATATGATATATATATATATATAGATATAAATGTATGTAATCTATATATATCTGTGTATATCATATTATATCTATATATTTCTATATATATCATATTATATCTATATATATCATATACATTTATATCTATCATATTATATCTATATATTTCTATATATATCATATTATATCTATATATTTCTACATATATATATATATATATATATATATGCTGCGTTGGCGTTGCTGCGCGCTGCTGCTATTGCTGCTGCAGCTGCTGCTGCCACTGCTGCTGCTCGCTACAGCTGTTGCATGCTGCATGCTGCAGCGCGCTGCAGTTGCATGCTGCTTCTTGCTGCAGCTACTGTTGTATGCTGCCCGCTGCTCTGCTGCTGCAGCTACTGTTGCATGCTGCTGCACACACTTATATACCTTAATTTAGAAATATAAGAAGGGTTGGGAATACCTTATTGGAGAGCTAAATCTTCCAAGTGTTTGATACTTGAGGTGAGATGAGGGATGGTGAGTGAAAGAGGTGGGAGTGTCATTATATAGGGAATGAGGAGGTTAGATATTTTTATGGTAAATTTACCATTGTGCCCTTAACCAATTCAATTTGGATTTCTCTTCTTATGAAGAGGAATCAAAATTGAATTTGACTTCCGAATTAGTCTAATTTAATGAAGGTTACAAATATGAATATAATGTCAAATCCAAAAATGTCTAGTGTTATGTATCAAGATTGATCGTTCACGCCTCAAATTATGAACATGTGCTGGAAGTGGTAGTCCCTTGTCAATCACTCATCATCTCATTAAACAAATCGTCACACACAATAACTACCTTTGGTAACCCGTGGATGGAAATAAAGTGGAATAAAATTAAACTGCAATTACATGCCCACAAGATTCCATGATGATCTTATGTAAGAAGACCATTTAATTTTATACCACTAACATATAGGAACTCCCCATTGACATGCAACACATGTTACTCCATGGGGATTCCTTTAGCCATGGGGATTCCTTTAGCCAAGTCATTCAGTCAACTCATTTTCTAATGAACATCTATAGTCATGCTAGTGTGTCTATTATAGTAATCATGCTTAATTGTCTATTATATTAGTAACTTATGATCGGTCACACTCATCATACTCATCATATGACTCAACATAGTCTATCATATTCTATCCAGAGTCACTAGTATCCACCTTAGTGATCCTATAAACATTTTAAGAATGAAGCTTGTATGAATAATTGGATCTCAACAGTGTGATAACATTATTGCTCCATAATATGCCGCTTCTAATTTTGGAACTTTATCATATCATTACTGGTTATAAACAAAATAAAATAAGAAAACATAATAAATAAGAAATGCTAAATAAAAATTTATTACTAATAATCAACATGTCTACTGTAATATGCAATCGAAACATGTTTTCAATTGGTTGCTACTAGGTTCTCAACTCGTGATTCCTATCGTGTATCAATTTGCTTGTGTATTGTATCGTGTATCATATATCGTATCGTGTATCATATGATATAGTTCCCTAGAAGTTTAGGTCTGTTCTTCTAGATCCATTAGGAACATGATTTAATATAATTTTCTCATTAATTTTTTATTCGTTTCATCTTTACAAGTCTATCAAGTTCCAGAACCCATATTCTTAAGTATGCATTCCATGACTAAAGTAAAAAAAAAAAAAAATGAACTACCTATTAGCATATATGTATCGTATCGGATCAACCGATATGTAATGAAATGGAGTATATCGTAAGATATGTATATATGTAATGAAATGATAGTATATCGTAAGATATGCATATATGTAATGAAATGGTAGTATATGGTAAGATATGTATCGTGCATCGTAAGATACTAACAACAAAGCCTGCTAGGGCATATCACTAGACCATACGGTTAGATATAGACCACTAGTAGGCATGTGACAAGTGCATGCTACACTGAATGATCGGTTTGGTGCAATAGATGGTAAGTCTGGCATGTTGATTGCCAAGATTATTGAGTTGCAAAACCACTTTGTTGATCATATTGTCAAGATAGATTCTAGATGTGGTAAAAATGTAGATTCTAGATGTGGTAAAAATGTCATTAGGTGTTCTACACTCTCTACACCTATACAGTAAGTACCCACAGATTCATTACCTATACTACCAGTTTCCTTATCTAGTTGTTTGGACCCGTAACATATGAAACTATTTTGTTGACAACCTACTCAAAGAGTCACGTTCTGAGATTTGTGGGAGCATAGTTGTGAACGACGTGTGTAATATATCTTCAGCAAATAAACTTGGCAGATTACAGGGATGGACAATTGGAAAAAAGATGCTCCACGTGGCGGAAATGACAATGTACCATGAGTTACCCCACATTTCATTGTCATCATAAGGACATCAATATCGTCATTTTTGTCTTCTACCACAATGTCAGATGTCATAGGTCCAGAAGTATCTACGACATCTTCTTCTTCGAGTACCACCAGTACCTTGGAGATATTATGAACTGGAGGGAGAGTTAACGTTGGATGATGAGATTGTCATATCGCGAACGGAGTACAGCGATACCTGACACGATAGCTAGGATGTCCAAATGCAAAGGGCAGTCGTCCATGCTTCATGCATGTCATAACTCTATTAATTAGGGTGTGAATCTTCCGGAGCCTAGGAGATTGATGGAGGAACATATCAACCTGTTCAAGTTCGACTTCAGTTATAAATTTGGGTAGTCAGATGAGGATTAAGTTTTATTTATTTGAGTCTATCATGAGGTCGTAGTTTATATTAGCATGCAACTGAGAATTTATTTAGTAGAGACTGATTATGAGGTGAATTATTGAGTTTTGAGATAATTAACCCAAATTTATCTCTCATATTTCTCCTTTACATCCCAAATTATTGAGTTTTATTTCTCATCTTTCTCTTCATCATTACCACCTTCATCGTGGAGCCCTTTACATCAGCACCCAAAAGCCTCCATCGAGACGTAACGTCGATGAGTTTCTATTCTGCTTGTTCGACAAGCTAACCGCCAGGAGAGCTATCTGGCCGACTTATCAACCGGACATCTGGCCAACCGAGCACACCTTCTGTCTTCATCCGATTTTGTTGCTCTAATGTCTTTGCTCATGATCACCAAATTCCTTCTTTCGGCTTTCTTTGTAAGTTCCCTTAGTTCTTTCATAACCTTACAATAAACCCTTATCCTTAAAGTCAATTGTTCAAATTCTTGTGATCTGTTAGGGATTTATGGTGATAGATTAATAATAATGATTGTTCAAATTAAGTTTCCGAAAATATCTCAGAACAGTAATTCATGAGTCCATCAAATTAGGTGAGTCCCTACAGTTTATGTCTTGCATCACCATTTACCCAAAAATAAAAAAATGCACACACTACAATGTAATTTCTACTAGCAATCACTACAATTCAAACCAAATAAACAGTGTTTGCAGATTGAAAGAAATCAGTCCAAAGAATTGGACGTTAATTGAGAAGAAAGAAATTTGAACTTCAAATCATTACCTCCTACAGAAAGTGCAACATGAGCTTCGGGAACTTTTCTTCCATTTGATGTGCCTCTGGGTCCAACTTCCCCAAGCAAATTCAGAACAGAAACCTCTAGAAGGAGATGAAAGTCAGGAAAGATAATATACACAACTATCAAAACCCCTTTAAACTCATGCCCAGAAATCAAGGTTCAAGAACTAGGTATCGGTATCGGTATCGGTATCGGTATCGGACAGTTTGTATGAGTAGCCGTATCGGCAGTATCGGCAGTATCGGCAGTATCGGATCGGAGTATCGGATATGTTGGTATCGGATGTATCGGCAATTTAAATAATTATTAATTAATTTGTAAAAAAAATAGAAAAAAATAATTTACATATTTATGCATTATTTAAGTGTTTTTCATGTTTTTTTTTAATTAGAATTGAATAAAACAATAGTCATCCTTGTTGAATGGTTTACCTGCGATATATACGTTTTCTTCCTTTACATATTTTTAGTTACAATCTTACTATGTCATTATATTCGTACTAATTGAATCTTGTATTGTTCTGTAGGTTTCAATTTTGACGAATAAAGGCGCATAGAGGGAGGCATAAGAGATTAGAAGCAAATAAGCAATGCAAATGGCAGGATGAGATAATGAGACAGGTGACAAGACCCATAATTATATTTGTCGAGGAATCGAGATATTTTTTTAAATTTTTGTAAATAAATAAATATTTAATTGTATTCAGAAATTTAGTATAAGTGAGTAGTTATAAATTGTTACAATGTGATCTATGACACCAATTATTTTGTTTCATAATATATCGAAATAAAATTAGCAACAAGATTTACATGTTTAAATTTAAAAGTACGACAAAAAATAACTTGGCCAAAAAAATTTATCGGGACTCTGGCCTATCCCTTCATTTAAATTTCATGAATAATAGTCTTTTTACAATAAGTACGAACTACAATAAGGATACAAATACAAAAAAATATAAATATATCACTAAAATTGTTCATAATTATCATGATCGTCCTGATATGGTTCTTGGTTATGAGGGTAGTAGTGACTGATATCTATATTATGAAAAAAATTTGTCATGAGGCCATCAAATGTTGAATGTTGTTCCGCCTCTGGAGTGTTGTATGGATAATAACGTGTGCATGAAATATCATATGTATTGTTGTAATTGTCTGAAGGAGTAGGTACATCATGATGGCTAGATCCTCCAGTATATGTATCATCCATGCGGTGCTCTCTAGGTTGATAATCACTTGGCCAGTCTTCAGAGTATTCATGAGACTGATCTCCAGGACTTTCATATTCATTAGTATTGTCAGCACCAGCAGCGAGTGTAGCTCCATTGCCTCCACTATCAGTAGTGTCGTCATTATCGCTGTCGACCTGTCGATATTGTACATCTGGTGTTTTCTTTCTTTTTCCAGGCCTTCCAGCATTTTCGGCAATATCTTGTGGATCGACATCCAAGTTATCATCTAACTACTCATTTTCTCTGCCATCTAAGAGTGGTGTTTCCCTTTCTCTAGTCCAAGCTATGAGTGGATCTTCTTCATGAAATATCTCATCCAAATCAATAATATTTTGTTCATCTTGTGATCTTTGCATATTTCGAACCCTCAATCTCATATTATAATGGACAAAAACTCCAAAGTGTCGGATGCAAATCAAACAGAACGCTAGCATTCCATTCGAGTCGGTTCGGGATATTTGAGTTGTGGGACATCGGCAGCGTACCGGCTGGGAAAGATGGGTTTCCCCTTTTTCCGGGTGGGGTGACCGGATCGTTTTCTAGTCTTGTCATTAAAAGTCTATTGCGGGGACGAGTATGGATGAGAGAAAATGTTGTCCAATTCCTTTCACAGTTGGAAGAAGACACTGTTTGACTTAGAATGCGCACAGCTAATCGAGTCAAATTTGGAGCTTCCTCCCTAGCATGTATGGACCACCACTCAGCTACAAAATAATAAAATATATTAGCTTTGTAAGTATATAAATTTAATTAATAAATATTTTAAAGTATGAACTATTACTACCAGGAAGACATCTATTTACAGCACTTTGGAATTGATTTGAACTAAATACACCATTTCTCAATCTGAACTTTTCTGCCTGCAAAGTGATATTACAACAGTTATGGGTCTTATGACATTAAAATTAAATATTGTAAAGTTATAAAAAAATCCAATATCAAATAATATTTACCTCTTTGTTTATATTAAGGCGTGTTGTATTGTCATTTATCATTCTATTAACGACGCGGTGGAAACCATTCAGTACCTCGTCGTCATTTATAACATTATTAGAATATTGGTATTTGGGATTCAAGAAATAACCTGCAATATTGAATAAATAACTAGTTTTAAAATCCCTACAAACATTATAAAATAACATTTGAAGGGTATTCAATTTATAGAGTACTTACCAGCTGCATGTATATCTCGATGTAGTTGAGAATTCCATCTGGTATCAATCATTTTTCACCACTTCCTATATCCTTGACCAACATTCTTTTTTATCATTTCTTTAGCCCTGTCCATAGCCTCGTAAAGATGACCCATCTCAGCTTTATCATCGCTATCCACCATCCTTAAAACTTTTACTAGAGGTCGAAATATAGCAGTGACCCCTGCAATATCCCTCAAGTAAGTTTGACTCTCGATTAAACTGACAACAACATCTGCCTTTTCTCTATCTTTACGATTGAGTCTCATGTAGTTATCTGTCCAACCCCGTGTATTTATCATTCTTTTTAAATCAGCCTGATGTTTAAGGATGGAATCAAAAGCAATAAAATTGGTAGCAAACCTAGTGATGGCTGGTCTAACCAATTCTCCATTCTGAGTCTCAGTCCTCATGATGCTAAGAGCCCAACCATGATTATATATAAAACAAGTCATATCTTGAGACTTCCGTATTAGTGGCTTAATATGTGGATCATTGGCTATATCCTTCAACATGAGATCTATGCAATGTGCTGCACATGGCGTCCAATATAAATTTCTTCTCACCTGCATATAAACATATATATATATATATAGAAAGAAGCTATATTTACAATAATAAATAACATATATACAAACATAATTATAATAATAAAAATTCAGTATAAGTGCATTCTCACCTCCATTAACCTCATTTCCGCCTTCTTGTAGTTGGAGCCATTGTCAGTAATTATTTGGACAACCCTGTGTTCTCCAATCTGTTCCACAACTTCATTCATCAGTCCAAATATGTATTTACTATCTTTGTACTTGTTAGAGGCATCTACAGATTTAAGAAATATCGTTCCTTGTGGAGAATACACAAAAAAGTTAATGATGCATTTTTTGTTCTGTGTACTCCATCCATCGCACATAATGGTACATCCATACTCATCCCAATACCTATGAAATGATTTTAGGTACTCCTCCATGTCACTTATTTCCATATCCAAATAAGTATTTGAAATCTCATAAGGAGTTGGACCCTTTACTCCAGCCCCGGAAGCTGCTATGGCATCTATCATTGGTTGATAGTGTGAACTTTTAGCAGCATTGAATGATATATTATTGTATATAAAGAATTTTGATATAAATCTTCCTATATGATTTTTGGCATTCTTTATCCCCTTAATTGCATCCTTTATTTTGGGTTGCATTGCCCCTTGTTTTCTGAGGACATAAGGGTCCATACTCCTTACTTCTATCTCTGGAATATTTCTCACCTCCTCCCCACGATATGCGACTGACTTTGATCGGCCACCTAACGTCGGACCCCTGTTTGACCCTGTTTCTCTGTCCCCGACACTCCAACGTCTACCCCATTCCTCAGCTGCATGTTCTCTCCTACTTTGTCTCATGTCCCTTCTAAGATCCGTGAAGTCTTCAATTTCTTCTTCTGAGGAGGAATCTATTCGAGCTATCCTTGTCAACTCCTCCTCTACCCTTTGCTTTCTTTGATTCGCCATTATTTTATCCTTTTTTTTACCCTCAACAAGCAACATTTCTTTTTTTTATAACAATTGGTACCTCAGGACACGATGCTACATTTCCTGTAATACCCGCTAAGTGTTGTTTCAGCCGAGTAACACCTCCGTCCATTATTTTGCTACAATAATTGCATTCCACCCTCCTCTTATTATTAGGATTGACACATTTTTCATGTTTCCAACCAGCATCCATTTCCTCCGGCATACGACTTTTTGGTGCCATTAAGTAATCCTGAAATGATATAACGTTACATACAATAATAAACAAAATATTACATGCAGTAATAAAAACGTATAAAATTGTTAGATGCAATAATAAAAAATACAAAGAATGATAACTAATGTGTATTCTCCAGTAGATGCCTCTGACAAATAATGTGTACTCCAGTAATAATTACTGACCAAAAATACAAAGAAATATCGTTACGTACAATAATATAGTTATATAAACTATAATGTTACATACAATAATATAGTTATATAAACTATAATGTTACATACAATAATTAAAAAATTGTTACATGCATTCATAAATATTGTTAGATAGTCATATATACGATAAATAAATTGCAATAATATAAAACATTACATAGATAACAATAACAGGTAGTATATAACTATATATATAATTTTGTTAGATGCATAAATAAAAAAAAAGACGTACAATATATAGTATATAGTATATAGTATATGATGCATACACGTACAATATATAGTATATAGTATATGATGCATAGACGTACAATATATATGTATATGTTAATATGTAATAAAAAAATATATATTAGTTTTATAAATAAAAAAAAGTCAGAATATATATATATATTAGTGTATATGTAATATAAAAAAAGTCACAATATATATATATATATTAGTGTATATGTACAATATATATATATATATATATATATATATATATATATATATATTAGTTTTATAAATAAAAAAAAGTCAGAATATATATATATATATATATTAGTGTATATGTAATATATAAAAAAGTCACAATATATATATATATTAGTTTTATAAATAAATAAAAAGTCAGAATATATATATATATAAGTTGCCTCCTAAAATACTATATACATGCCAACTTAAACAACCAAATTCCATTGGCTTTCTGGCTAGTGGGATGACTGTAGGTTACACTGGTCACGGGTTCGAATCCAGCGTTAAGTTTATGTTTTTTTCTTCACAGCCGTTGGATCTGAGCGGTGGATCGCTGACGTGACGAAATGAACGGTGGAGATTTATCTAATGTGTGTTTTTAGGTTGCTGACGTGGCAAAGATCTGAGCGGTGGATCGCTGACGTGGCTAAATGGACGGTGGAGATTCTTTTGATCTGTGTTTTCAGGATGCTGACGTGGCAGAGATCTCAGCTGTGGATCGCTGACGTGTCAGTTTGGACGGTGGAGATTGGCTGATCTGTGTTTTTAGGATGCTGACGTGGCATGGATCCGAACGCTGGATCGCTGACGTGGCGAAATGGACGGTGGTGATTCGTTTCCAATTTATTATGGATGCTGACGTGGCAATTTTTTTTTTCAAAAACGTGAACAAAACACGGGCGGAGAGAAAACATTCGGCCGAATGTTTTCTTTCCCGGGAGAGACTCTCCGCCTCCGCTCGCCTCTCTCTCCGCCTCCACTCGCCGGGGAAATCCTCCACTCGCCGGGGAACGTCTCCACTCGCCTCCACCGCTCGAGCCAAGGACGGAGGAGAACTTCTCGAGCCGCAGTGGAGGCGGCGGAGGAGGCCAAGGACGACCTCGATTGGAGAGGAATTGGTTACCTGGAAAAGGTTAGACTTTCTGGACTTCTTTTAATCTGTTTGTAAATTAGGGTTTGTTGTGTGTTATTTTAGACAAATGATCGAGTATTTATAGAAGTTTTGATTGCACTGATATTTTTCTTCGATTATTGGATTTGACGTCGTCTGCAAAGCATTATTTGCTTTATTGGATGCTGATTTTTGGATTTGATGTGCTTTTGTTTTTGGTCGGAGAGGATTTGATATGCTTTTGTTTTTGGTCGGAGAGGATACCAATCTCCAGTAGGATTTAGGTTTGTATCGGCTCGTGTCGGTCTGTATCGGCTCGTATCGGACCGATACAGCCCGATACAATACATTTCCCCCAAATATCGGCCGATACCGATATTTTTCGTGAGTATCGTATCGGCTGGGCTGAGATCCGATCCGATACGGCCGATACGTATCGGTATCGGCCGATACTTTGAACCTTGCCAGAAATATGTTTGAGAATGTTAGTTATTATTGTTATTTATCTTATATGGATACAATGAAGTAGTTGTGGACATATTTATCATCATGAATATTAACATAAATACGTATGAGGTGCAACATAGAGATTATTCCATTACATAGGGATTCGATCGGCGACAGCGTGGATGGAATTTGTAGTAGCTTCAAGTTGCTCAGATACCAAATAAAATTTGGAGACGTCCACTGAGCATGAGGATTGGATGACTGCACATGTTATGTCGTGGTTATGGTATAGTATGGAGCTGCACATCACTTCTAATGTTCAGTGGTGTAAATCCTCCAAACAGATTTAGACATCTCTAGAATAATCATATTCACAAAACCAGAATGTGGCCCATATCAATGAGTTGTACGAGTTATTGTTTAGTATAAAGTAGGATGGAAAGCATGTGAATGAATATTTGACTTCAAAAAAGATTTTGTAGGAGGAACTATTGCAATATCACCATATTACTACTGATGAAGGAAACTCCCGACGAAAGGAAGAGTTTTATGTTTTACTTATCCTATACGGCTTGAATGATGTGTTCGAGTCTTATATAGCTCAGATTTTTGTAAGAGAGCAGTTACCTATGATGGTAGATACTCTCCCGTCTCAATCATTCTTTTCTAGGACAAAGTTATGTTGTGTTGAGTTACTAGTTGCGCTGGTCGTGGGGGTAGACGTGGTGGCGGTCGTAGTTGTAGAGATGGTGTTTGTAGTTTTAGTCAATAAGGAGGTCGTGGTGGTAGAGATAGTGGTTGTGGTGGTGGTCGTGATCAACCATAGAAGTGTAACTATTGTGGAATACTCGGTCATATTGAAGACTACTGTTGGGACAAGTAGGATAAACCAGAATATGCACATCAAGTGCATAATAAAAATATGTAGTCCCAGGTCACCACTTCTGCTCCTAGAAATGATACTTCTGGTTTCAATCAGACTTCAACTTCCGATATCTCATCTCTACCTAAACAAATCATCCAGAAGTTGAACGTGCTTGCTAGTACCACCACCCAACCTATTGTAATCATGGCACATATAGGTATCATGCCTTTGTGGTAACCTAGTCACTATCCACCTCTTGGTTTATCGACTCAGATGTCTAGTATAAACTCTCTTTCATAATCGTAATCCTACGAAACGTAATATTATCTTGGTTGATGGGTCTACTCAGTCATATCGAAGACTACTGTTGGGACAAATAGGATAAACCAGAATATGCACATCAAGTGCATAATAAAAAGATGCAGTCCCAGGTCACCACTTCTGCTCCTAGAAATGATACTTCTGGTTTCAATCAGACTTCAACTTCCGTCTGGTTTCAATCAGACTTCAACTTCCGATATCTCATCTCTACCTAAACAAATCATCCAGAAATTGAACGTGTTTGCTAGTACCACCTCACAACCTACTGTAATCATCGCACATATAGGTTATCTTGCCTTTGTGGTAACCTAGTCACTATCCACTTCTTGGGTTATCACCTCAGGAGCAAGTACTCACATGTCTAGTATAAACTCTCTTTCACAATCGTAATCCTACGAACATAACATTATCTTGGTTGATGGATCTACTCGTCCTGTGCTTGAGAAATATGTCATTCACCCTACTCAATCACTGTCATTATATGATTCATTATATGTACCTAAATTTTCTTTTAATTTGCTATATGTGAGCCAGTTAACCAAATCTCTTCAATGTTCTTTAACATTTTCTCTGAATACTTGTATTTTTCAAGACGAAAAAATGATTGGTTGGGGAGATGAAAGAGATGAGTTTTGTTACTTGGATTTACCTAGAAAGGCTTGCACTTCAATTTCTACTTCTCCATTGTAGTAGCATTATCGTTTGGTCATCCGTATTTGGCTAAGTTGCGTTAAGTTGTTCCTCGTTTAAGTCATATTTCTGTTCTTTAATGTGAGGCTTGTCCGTTAAGCAAGCATCATTGTAGTTTATTTCCTCGTCATGTTGAGAGTTGTAGTTGCAGTATTTTGAACTTGTTCATTATGATATTTGGGGTTCGTTTAGAGTCAAAAGTTCAAAGGAATTTTAGTATTTTTGTTGATAATTATTCCAGAATGATTTAGTGTAAAATATCTGAGTTTTCAAATGAGTTATCCATTTTTTATAATGAAGTCTATGTTCATTTTGATAAGTCAGCACAGGACCTAAGGGAGACCCCCGACAATGCTACAACTGCGGGAAGGTAGGCCATCAGAGTTATGCTTGCACTAACCCACCCAAGGAGGAAGATTCAGGTCGTGGACGTGGACAGTTTGGAGGACGTGGCCGTGGTCGTGGGGGTCGACGGGGTGGTCGAGGAGGTTATCGGGCGAATCTACAGGTAGCAGAAGGCTAGGAGGGAGCTGATGGTACCTATACTGAGGAGGATCAAGCACTGCTGGGCATGCTGTAGGTACTCAGGAGAAAGCAGAGAACGTCAAGCGATAGAGACATGAGGAGTGGGACTGAGACGTCCACCTCAGTCTTCACCAGAGGCAACGCTGCCATGTATGCTCATCCATCGGAAGGTACTGATGATTCACTCGCCCTTGCATCAATGTCTTCCCTTATATCGTCGAACTGGATTGTCGATTCGGGTGTGTCTCGACACGTGACAGGGAATGCTAGTGAGTTCTCTTCCTACACTCACCTAGCATCGGCGGACAACATTCAAACAGCCGATAGTACTTTCCAACCAGTGATCGGTAAGGGTACTGTCGATTGTACAGGTTCAGTAAAATTATTCAATATTTTGCATGCTCCTTCTTTTCCAGTCAATCTTTTATCCATTAGTTCTATAATCCTCCAACTAAAATGCATTCTCTTTTGATATTCCTAAAGTGGTCTTCCAGGAGAAGGAGACGGGATGAAGACTTGGGACTGGCACTTGGCATGATGGACTGTGGTACCTAGATCGGAAAGGGCTAGATTAGGCATTGGTATCTGTGGTAGAGGGCAGGAATAGGAGGACCGAAGATGAGTGCCGAAGATACACTGATACTCCACCACAGGCGGTTGGGGCACTCCTCTTTTGGTATTTTGAGTATGTTGTATCCATCTATTTATGAGAAAGCAAATAAGGAGAAACTAGTATGTGATGCATGTGATTTAGGCAAACTTACTAGGAGCTCATATGTTAGTACGGACCATAGGAGCACTTCTGTTTTTGATATTATATATTTTGATGTTTAGGGGCCGTGTGTCACTACTACTTAAATGATTACAAGTATTTTGTTTCTTTTATTGATTGTTCCTCTCGTGTCACCTGGTTGTATTTGATGAAGAATAAGAGTGATGTCTTTGCCTATTTTCGGGACTTTCATAAACATGTCACGACTCAGTATAAAGCAGTGGTGAAGGTACTGAGGTCTGACAATGGGACAGAATATACCAACAAAGCACTTGAGAAATATCTGTCAGCCCAAGGGATATAGTATCAGACCACATGTGCATACACACCAACACATAATGGAGTAGCAGAAAGGAAGAACAGACACCTTCTGGAGGTGGCATAAAGCATGATGATCGCCATGAATGTCCCACAGAGTTTGTGGGGGCAAGCAGTGTTGACAGTAGCTCAACTGATCAACAGGATGCCCTCGAAAGTACTGTGATGGAAGTCTCCATGTGAGATATTGTAAGAAAATAATAGTGAGATACTCCCGCTGAAGGTGTTTGGCTGCATATGTTTTGTGAAGGACAACAGACCGTCTGTTGGAAAACTTGACCCTAGATTAGTCAAGTGTCTTCGTGGGCTATTTGGCAACTCGGAAGGGGTACGTGTGCTGGAGCCCAGTAGAGAAGAAGAGGTTTGTGAGCATGGATGTTCACTTCAGGGAGCTTGAGCCATACTACCGTTAGGAGGGAACCTCATCCATGGGCAACTCAACTGACACTGAGAGTATTAGGCGAGAGAGAGAGAGAGAGAGAGATTGGTGAGAGTTTAGTGACCGTTTTTGGAATATGGCATGAAGGAACGGTTGAGGAGCAGGAGAGTGAAGAGGAACAGGGAGAGATGAGAGATGTTAGGCCTACGGCTCAGGGGGAGTTACTTACCTACAGTAGTAAAGGGAAACAAACTGCAGGACCAGTATCTATAGTGTCAGTGCCAAGTCCCTTGCCTGCGTTCGTCTCGACTCCTGAGACACCACCACCACCACCACCAGATTTTTCTTCAGGTGATATCATTCTTCGTACCCTCCCACACCATTATCAGTACGGAGGACCACTCGCAGCAATGCGAGAAATTCTCCTGATAGATATGGTTGAGACCTTGCTCAGTTTGTTTCATATGATAACATCTCTTCTTCTCATAGAGCATTCATTGTGTCTTTTGATAGTATTACTGTATCTAACAATTGGCAGGTTGCCAAGAATGATCAAAAGTGGAAAGCGGCGATGCACGAGTTAGGGGCTCTTGAGAAGAGCCACACTTTGGAACTGGTAAAACTGCCAGAGGAAAAGAGGACAGTCGAATGCAAGTGGGTCTTTACTGTGAAGCAGAACCCAGATGGACATGTTGAGCGCTACAAGGCTCGACTGGTGGCAAAAGGATACAATCAGACGTACGACATTGACTACGACGAGACTTTTGCACCAGTGGCGAAGATGAGCACCGTCAGGACCCTGATTTCTTTGACAGCGAATGGTGGAAGCTACACCAACTGGATGTGAAAAATGTTTCCTCATGGGGATCTAGTGGAGGTGTACATGGAGATACTACCAGGATTCTGCACTGATAAGACAGTGGGCAAGGTCTGCAGGTTGAAGAAGTCCCTCTCTGGACTGAAGCAGGAGGACGATGCTAGGGATGGGATATCGGCAGATCAACGCTGATCATACTGTATTTTTCCGTCGGAGTAGAGGCCACATCACCATGCTTGTGGTGTTTGTGGACGATATGATTATCACAGAGATGATGAGCAGGAGATTGTCCGACTCAATGGGAAGCTTGGGAAGGAGTTCAAGGTGAAGGACCTTGGCCTTCTTCGGTACTTCCTTGGGATTGAGATTGCTCGAGAAGTAGAGGAGATTGTTCTTTCTCAGAGGAAGTATGCACTGGACCTTCACACAGAGACAGGGATGTTGGGATGCAAACCTGCAGTGACGCTGATCAATCAGAGGTTCAAGCTGGGTGCTGAGGCTGGAGAACCAGTTGATCGGGACTATACCAGAGACTAGTGGACAAGTTGATATATTTGTGCCACACACGTCATGATATCTGCTTTGCAGTGAGTGTGGTGAGCCGCTACATGTATGATCCAAGAAGGGTCATATGGACGTAGTGTACCAGATTCAAAGATACTTGAAGGGTGCCCCCAGAAAGGGGCTGATATTCAGAAAGACTGATCACGTGAGCATTGAGAGCTACTCTGACTCTGACTGGGCTAACTGTGCTGATGACAGGAGATCTACCTCGGGCTATTGCATATTTGTAGGAGGCAACTTGGTCTATTGGAGGAGTAAGAAGCAGTCAGTGGTGGCCAGATCAACATCTAAAGCGGAGTACAGAGCTATGGACTTGGGAGTTGCAGAGCTGCTATGGCTGAAGAGTATGCTGGTGGAGCTAAAGCTGGATCAAGGAGCCAAGATAAAGCTGTGGTGTGACAACCAGTCAGCCATCAGTATCGCTAACAATCCAGTGCAACATGACAGGACCAAACACATCGAGATCGATAGGTTCTTTATCATGGAGAAGTTGGACAGTGGACTACTTGAGCTAGGTCACGTTCAAACTAAGGATCAGGTAGCAGACAGTCTGACCAAGGGACGTAGCTCTGTAGATATGATTAGAGGATGTGACAAGATGGACTTAGTGAATATCTTTCGTCTATTTTGAGGAGTGTTGGTATATTAGAATGTATTAGGGGGTTTTATGTAAGATGGAGGGTTGTAAGGCTATATATATATATATAGCCAAGAGATTATCAATAAAATATAACTCCAAAATCTTCTACACAATCTTGTAATGTGGCGTCGTAAGAAGCAGAATGTTGTGGCTCGTTCTAGTACAATTGTCGAGTACCGTACGATGGCTCATACATCATCTAAGATAATATGGATGTAGTCTCTTCTTTATGAAATAGGAATTATTGTTCCTATCCCTACGGAGATGTATTGTGACAACCAATCGACAATTTTCATCGCAAGAAACGCAATGTTCCATGACCGTACTAAGCATATCGAGGTGGATTGTCATTTTGTTCGTGATTTGTTACTGAAGAAACAGACTGTCACTCCATATGTTCGGTATGAGGATCAGTTAGGTGATATCCTCACCAAACTGCTTGCTCGTGGTCCATTTTTTTATTTATGTAGCAATCTAGACATGTTTGATCTCTATACTCCAGCTTGAGAGAGGGTGTTAGAGTTATTATTGTTATTTATCTTATGTTGGTACAATGAAGTAGTTGCGGGTGTATTTATCATCATACATATTAATATAAATACACATGAGGTGCAACCTAGGGATTATGTCTTGCACTCTCTTTTCTCATTTTCTCTCTTCTTCTCCTCTTCTCTTCTCTCCAAACTTTACTCAAAAATTATTATAGGCTTACACAAATTGCATGACCTCACTAACATATAAAAACCTTAACAAGCTGAGAGCATGACTATAATCATAAACAACTTATGGACCTACATACAGAATTAAGAGATGTACCATTCTGAGGCTCTTCCTTTTCGTCACTCGGATGCTCGTCACTTTTCTTGCAATTGTAATCACAAGGAGATGCCGGTTTCTTTCGTTTATTTAGCTTATATGTAGAACCTGGAATATTCTGAAGATCAGGGGATATAGAAATCCTGTGATGGAGAATTGGGTTGTAAGTCTTTATATAAAAACCTTGCCCATAGGAAATATACTTAAGAAAAGACGTAACAGAATAATTTTTCTGTCACTAACTTATCTGATGATGTTGTCGTTACTTGAGTACCTGAAATTACAAAAAACTATCAAAATTAGGCATTACATTTTTCCAATATACGAGAAGTACATGACGTTAGGTGATCTTTCCAACTTTCTTACAATGCGAGTTAGACATGTCCTTTACCGCAACTTCAGGAGAATTCTTCAAGCAAGGAGAGTCCACTTGTGAAGCACCAACATCTTGATTATCAGAAAGTACAGAACATAAATGGATAAAATGAAAAAAAGAAAAGAAAATCGAGAAGTAGAAAAAAGGAACACCAACTGCAACAGTTTATGAGAATATGACAATTGAAATTAAGCATAAATGCCTTCGGTATTGCTTTGCTTTTTGAAGGAGCAAGTTTGCCATCACCTAAGAGATACCAGACCATTGATTTTGTTTGGGGGTAAAATACAATTTCATTAATAATCCAAAGATGTTCCATAGGGTAACGAGTTCAACCAATTGCCTCCTGCCACCCACTTTCATGCAGAAAGCTTCCTTGCTATCAATTTTTTAAAATTTAACTCCACCTTCCAGTTCTTAGGCTGTGTTGCTAAGAAAGTCAGGGAAAGGGAAGGAACGTTAAACTTGAGAAGATGTAAATGGGATCTCATTTTTATATGTATCACTTTCATCTTCCTTCCTTTTCCCTTACTTTCAACCAAACAAAACACAGCCTTAATGTCTTAAGATTTTCACTCCTAATCCAAATCCAGACAAAGGAGGATTGTGTTAGGTAACCTGATATCCAACATGAAATATTGTCAGATCTTTATAATTAAATCTGTACAAAACAAGTTGGGGTGTCCTTGGTAGCCAAGTATTGCATCCTTCCTACCCCAGTACAATGATAAGTGAGCAAGGGTGGCTTGCTAGGTAGTCACACGTAAATAAAGTGCTGCATCGATATCACCCTCATGCAACCTCAAGTGGGCTAGGTTGTTTCCCAAAAGCGATGCCCACATTCTTACTCAAATATGGTGACAAAAAAGGCAAGAGTTTGTAGGATATAAGAAGCCACAAGATAAGGTGATGCAGGACAAGAAAGCAAATTGAATTTACTTTTTCAGAATTAAATCCAAATTTGGATATTATTTTTCTTTATATGTTAGCTTTGACTTCATCTTAAGTTGTTTTAGATAAGATTTGTTAGTTTTGACTTCATATTTTAACTTTTGGGGATTTATCTTTATGCTTGGATGTAAACAAAAAAAAAAAAAATTGTAATTGCATTGCAGTGTGAAGCCTTCGAGTTTTATCGTGCGATGCAATGAAAATGTTATCCAGAACAAACATCCTAGATCATATGAAGTGGTTACCAAGATCATTCCTTATGAGTTGGTACCAGAGCAAGTTCAAGACATGGACGTCTTCTCATCGTCATCCCCTCAGTTGAGTTGTGTGATTCTAACCTTGGGTGTGAAGCTCTTTGAGAAGAAGGTACGATGACCTTGGGTGCAAAGAGTCTCGCTCCACTAGATTTGATGCAGGACAGAAGGGATATTTGCTTTGCATTTTGGATTAGATCTAAATTTTAACTTGTATTAAAAAATTTTAATTGGAATGTAAATTTAAATCTGAATTTAAATGTAAATTTAAATTGGATATGCATTTAAATTTAAATCAAATATGAACTTAAATTTACATTTAAATTTAGTTGTTTTAAAAAAGAATTAGTTGGTATTGACTTTATATATTAGTTTTTAGGATCGATCTTTACATTTGGGGGTAAGTATATAAAATGGCATTAGTATTTTATTTCTTATTGTTGAGGGTTAGAACGACTAAACTAAATGGATTAGATTCATTAGATGGAGTAAGTACACATTTATAGGAAATGATAGGATCCCTTTGGTATCTATCCACTGTGGGACATAAACTACAAAATAACAAGACAAAATACAAGATAGAAGAATACACATCGACTCTTCCACACTACCATTTAGCCACTTCAGACCTCTCAGTGCCCACTCTAGGAGTGCATTTCTTTACAAGGAAAGGTCTCAAGAAAAAGAACAAGGACAAAGAAGTAGAGCAGTTCCTGGTCGACCAAGATGCTGACCTTTCACTCAACGGGACACGAACGCACTCCATAGTTACTGCATACAACCACCTTCAAGAAGAATACGTTGCATAGCAAAACAAACTAAAGAAGCAACAAAAACCGCCATCCATGAAGCAACAAAATGTATTGCAACGAATTGAGCAAGAACGTATGAACATTGTACTTTGAATATCTTACGTAATGTAATTTGATTCCCTACAGTTAAAGCGCTAGCAAAGCAACCGATACCGCTTTTTGACTAGTTGGGACTTAGTGATTTGGATTATATTTGCAATAAAGGAGTGAAAATATGCACATTACTTCATTAAATTTTCACTCGAAAAGTACAAGAAGTTTCGAGACAAAAAATTACTTGCAAAAAGAATTCGCAGATGTCAAAGGGTACTTCCCTAATATTATATTATCAATAATACGTATATCACAAGGTTCCAAAGTCCCTAATCCTTGACATTGATTTGCATCAGTATCGATTTAACAATTTCCAATTATACGTAAAAACTTGAAATATTTCTACATAATAATATCCAAAAGCAGTAGAAAATGAACAAAAGCGATTAAAAAGCGACAAAATCAGTAACTAGTAGGCACTTTCTAAGGGCTGATTTTCTTACTCGATTTTTGTAAAAAAACAGGCTGTGCTATAACGCCAAACGACTAGTCGCCAACTAGTCCTCGCTTTAACTGCATAACCTGTGACCTCACTCAACTATTCGAAGAGTAATAATCTTATAACATAGCTTGTATTAAAGGGGGGAGTAATTCCCCTCCAAGTTATCTCAGATGGCAACGGAACAATCCTTGTATCGCATGGGTCATACCAAAAAAAAAAACATGTAGGACTCGGCTATCTCCCACCAAAAAGAATTTCTGAACATTAGGTGGCATGAAATGTGCCACTAGAGTAGTTTTGCTTGATTTATGCTACTTAGGGGTAGGCCTCTTGATTATTCCAATAAGATGTACTTTTCCTCCATTAATGGTGTTGAATCATGTTACTTATCTAATCAAACCAATTATTGTAGTGCTCCATCTCCGATCCGACCAAGCGACGCACTACGTAAAGGCTTGTGGCTTGTTTGACTCAAAATCTGAACTTAATATAAAATGATCCTTTCGGCATCGACTCTGTTAGGACGAATAAAATAGAATCATTCCAACTCATGATTTGGCTTCTGTTGGAATAAGTCCAAGATGCAGTGGACTGCGTCCCGGTGAATGAGCTCCATATAAGAGTCCCTTCGGCGGGACCAGTAGGCTGTTGCTTTTTTTGAACGTTTTCTTTGCAATGTTTTGGATGAAGTGTTTTTGCGTTGTTATCTGCTTTCGTTTTCTAAGAAATTCGCTAGAACGGATTGGGAACAGATTCTATCACGATGCTGGTGCCATTGCAGGAACACGCGTAGTTGACGTTTGATCGTAGCAAAGCGAGTCTCCTTCCTCAGCACATTCTCTAATCGGTGGGTGGAAGCGAGTCTCCTTCCTCAGCACATTCTCTAATCGATGGGTAGTTCAGTCCCTTCTTCTCTACTCGGTCGCGTAAACACATACTTTGCCTTGAATACGTTCATATCGACGATGTCCGGTTGAATGTAAATATATAAATGTTAGCCACAATACATGCTTACCACTAAGGAATAAAACATGGGATAACTATAATCGTCAAGCGCATATTTGCACGCGGCCTATAACATAAGCTTCGTACGCGGAGCCGATAGTTGTGGTTCGAACCACGAAACTATTGAAAAAAATACGATACTAGAATCATCGATTCGTGGCATGGTGCCTCGGAGTATTTGGTGCCTACGGGTCAGCCAAATTGAAATATACGACTTGGAGGAAAGATTGAATCGGTAGCACAAGAACATAAATATTTCTGCTTAACTCTGCTCCGTGTCATGCATGTGTTTCATAGAGTTCAGCATTTGAATGGTCATGGACAACTTGTGCACAAGGTTTAATGTTTTCTTGAAACAGTATCCGGGGCACCGGAACCGAATCGACCCAGGGGAAAAAAAATAATGGAACGTGCTAAGGCGCGGGGCATTGCGGGACCTCCAGAGAGCTCGCAACTCGACTAAGAGACTATCACCGAAATGCCTTCAAATAGTCCATCATGGTGTCTTCAATATCACCAATGACCGCATATAAGATAGTACTCATGCTAATGTATTGTCTTGTGCAGGGGGTAAGTATTCTATGGTTCAATGAAGGGACGTGCACGTAGGGTGAATAAGCTATCACCGATACGTGCGTTATATATTCAACTTACTGCTTTCAAAATGTATTTGAGATATGAACTGCAAATTCACTCTAGTTCACAATAGAAAGATAACATTCAATGCATACGCCCCTTTAATAAGGGGCGTCGGTTTAGGCGAGTTGGCTCGTCCCTCTCACCAGTACAAGTAGGCGTACTGATACCCAACATCTCAGGTGTCAGGAACGCAAAGGGCGCATTGTACTAGGACGAAGCTGAAGATCGAAGAGACGACGTGAAGCTCTTCCTATTTTGAAGTATAGATCAAGCCCAATTCATTTTTGAAGGCGTTTTGTATCAATCTATACCAAGGATGTAATGTATGGGACAACAAGTATTATTCATGACAGCTTGTTTGTTCTTTTTGTTATTTCAAGCAATGTAGCCGATACGGCATAAGCATGTACTTCATATGAATGTAATATATTTCAAGTTATGAATGAAAAGCAAGTTTATTCCTATTCAAATGAAGCGTCCCAATATTTCTGCTGCAATGTGACTTATACTCTGTGTTTCAAACGAATTATAAAAAATACACGTTATTGCCTTGTGCGTTGCGCAACCTAGGCACGCACGGCATCACGTCCGAGGAACGATTATCGACTTTGCGGAGTTAGGACGTGACAAGTGGTATCAGAGCACTATGTTCACTTCCTTGGATTTTTCGAAAATGTTTTGTTGAGGTTTTGATGTGCTTTTCTCGAAGGAATGCTTTCGATGTATGTTGCTGCATGAAATAAGTCCCATACAGTAAACCCGTAAATATTTTACGAAGTACTAACAGGTTTGCTCCTTTTGTAGAGATGGCTAAGAAGAACAATGCTGCCGCAGCGAGTAGTGCTCCGGTTATCCTGAACGACACAGGAAGTTCGGGAGAGTCCCAAGGGGCGGGTTCAAGCGATACAATGAAAATAATGTTGCATTTGATAGAAGTGTAACAGAGGCAAGCAGTGGTCCAACATGCACAGATTCAATCTCAATTTACTGTGCAACATAAACAGTTGGACGTCATTATGCAAATAATCACAACTTTGGTATCCAGCACCAACGCGGTCGTGGTAGCGCAAACACCACGAGTCGTGGCAGAGGAAGATGATGAAGAAGAAGAGACCCAGCACTCAGGCAGGCCAGCTTCTTATAAGGCGAGTGAGTTCACGAAGATGCACCGGCCAACATTTACTGGGAGGAGCAAGCCCGACGTGGTAATGGGATGGATAGCCAAGCTGGAGAAGTTGTTCGACCTAATCGGAATTAAAGGGTCCAAACGAGTAGCGTGCGCAATGGTGCAGTTAGAGCTGAGGGCGCACGACTGGTGGGGGGTCACCAAGCAAGGGATCACGATGCCAATCCAAATTGCAAAATCAAATGGGAGATGTTCAAGGAAGCCTTCATAGAACAATACATTCCCAAAACGGTGCGGCAACAAAAGGAGGACGAGTTCTCCGCACTAAGACAAAGCAATATGTTAGTGGACGCCTACGACTCGGCCTTCGCGAAGCATGCAAAGTTTTTTGGGGCCTTTCTACCTGATAAGCAGGCGTGGTGCCATCGTTTCCAGCTGAGACTGAACAACGACCTTCATCGGGATGTCATGAACCAAAGGTGCGAGACCTACCGAGAGTGCTATGAGTCTGCCTTGAACAACGAGCGAATCTTTGGTCGCGGTTCACAGAAGTCGGGATCGATAGTCCGCAACAATTACAACAAACGTCCCAATGACGCGGGAGGATCCGATACGTACAAGCGTTCAAATACGCAAGAGCACAGGGGTACATACCAAGGAGTGCGGTGCAATAAGTGTGGCATAAACAGGCAAAAGACTGAGGAATGCTATACAAAGGCATGCCTTAAGTGTGGTCGCTTTAATCACAAGACGCAATATTGTCAGGTGCAACATAATCAAAATCCTCCGAGGAACGTTCCAAATCAGAATAGAGGACCAGCACTTCGAGATGCGAATGCGGTGCCGGTGAACCTGCAGAATCAACGTCAAGGAGCGCAAGGCAGAGTCTATGCATTGACTCAGGAGGAAGCGTTCTCTTCCGACACAGTTGTAACAGGTATATTACTATACAAAGATATACCTACTATAGTGCTTTTCGATTCGGGTGCAACGCATAGCTTTATATCTGCTGAATTTGCTAAAGAAAGTAAATTAGCTACAACATCGTTAGATATGAACCTTTGTGTTAGTACCCCATCGGGAATAGACATGCCTGCAAGTTTAATTTGTAGGAACGGTTATCACTTCGTCAGAGGAAAGAAGCTATCATTGGATGTCATCGTACTAGACATCACGGAATACGGTATAATCCAAGGCATGGATTGGTTAGGTGCATGCTATGCCATGATCGACTGCTCGGAGAAGAGAGTTGTGTTCCGTCTACCTGGCGAAACAGAGTTCTCGTACTCGTGCAGCTCGGCGTCAAAGACAGCAATGATAGTATCGGCGGTGACGGCAAGGCACTTGATGTATTCTGGCTGCGAAGAGTACTTTGCTTCAGTTAGAGACACGTAAGGAAGGTGCAAGTGCGACTCAGGCTGACATCGTGGCAGATTTTCTAGATGTGTTTCCAGACGAGCTACTCGGAATGCCACCAGATCGTGAGATAGAGTTCGCGATCGACACCTTTCCGGATACGCGACCGATATCAAAGGCACCATACAGGATGGCACCAGTAGAACTTAAAGAACTCAAAGTACAGTTGCAAGAATTGTTAGATCGAGGCTACATCCGTCCGAACATTTCTTCCTGGGGCGCTCCGGTACTATTCGTGAAGAAGAAGGACGGATCAATGCGGCTATGTATTGACTATCGAAAACTAAACAAAGCAACGGTACGGAATCAGTATCCTTTGCAGCGGATAGACGACTTGTTCGATCAACTTCCGGGAGCAACGGTGTTCTCCATAATTGATCTTCGGTCGGGCTATCACCAACTAAAGATTAAGCCTGGAGGTGACGAAGTCAACGTTTTGAACCAGATACGGGCATTACAAATTCCTAGTTATGTCGTTCGGTTTGACGAACGCTCTGGCCGCATTCATGGATATGATGAACATAGCCTTCTGACCCTTCATAGACAAATTCGTGGTCGTGTTCATCGACGATATCCTTATATATTCAAAGAGCAGGGAAGATCACGTTGAACACTTGAAGATCGTGCTGCAAACCTTGCGAGAACAACAATTGTTTGCTAAACTAAGTGCGAATTCTGAATGAGTAGCGTGTCGTTCCTAGAACACGTTATCTCGGCAGAAGGCGTTTCGGTTGACCCAAAGAAAATTGAAGCGATAATATACTAGAGGCAGCTTACGTCGGCAAACGAGATTCGAAGTTTCTTAGGTTTGGCTGGCTATTATCGTAGGTTCGTAAAAAACTTTTCCAGAGTGGCATTGCCTCTGACTCATCTCACCCATAAGGGAATCACATTCGTATGGAGCGGCGACTGTAAAACTAGCTTCCAGGAGTAAAAGAAACCGCTCGCCTCAGCTTCCATCCTTGTGCTTCCGAAAAGGCCTAAAGGGTTTCAGATTTACAACGATGCATCGGGACTCGACTTAGGGTGCATTCTAATGCAACGGGATAAGGTGATCTCTTACGCTTCGAGGCAGTTGAAGCCGCACGAGAAGAATTATCCTACGCATGACTTAGAACTGGCGGCAATTGTGTTCGCGCTAAAATTGTGATGACACTACTTCTACGGTGTCGTTTGTAAAATCTACACGAATCACAAGAGCCTCAAGTACCTATTCACCCAACGGGAATTGAACTTACGACAGAGATATTGGTTGGAACTCATAAAGGACTATGACTTGACGATCGCTTACACGTCGGGCAAAGGAAATGTGGTAGCGGACGCTTTGAATCGGAAGTTCGTTGGTTCACTATCAATAGACAGCCGAGTACTACGAGATCTAGAGGTAATGGACATCGAACTCAAAGTTCAAGGCCAGGGGGAACAGCTGGCTCAACTGCAACTTGAACCGAGTTTGCAAAAAAAGATAAGTCCGCTCAGAAGGACGACTTGTTCTTGAAGAAGATGCGTGAGCTGATTTCAACAGGAAAGGCGACCGGCTTCGCAGAAGACGCAGGTGGAACGTTGCAAGTGAAAGGAAGATTGTGTGTTTCCAACGATCTTGAACTCTTAAGAGAAATAATGTTGGAAGCCCACTATAAGAAGTATTCTTTATATCCGGGGAGCACCAAGATGTATAAGGACTTGCGCACAACTTTTTGGTGGCACGGCATTAAGCGGGATGTGGCAACCTTTGTGTCACAGTGTATGGCTTGTCAACAAGTAAAGGCCGAATACCAACTGCCAGGCGAGGAGCTGCAGAACCTCGTCATTCTCGAGTCGAAGTGGGACAACATTGCAATGGATTTTATCATCGGTTTTTCGAAGATGCCGCGAGGGGATGATGCGATTTGGGTCATTATTGATAGATTGACCAAGTCCGACATTTTATCTCAATCAAAGTAACATGGAGCGTCGATCGGTTAGCACAGATTTACATTGACGAGGTTGTTCGACTCCATGGGGGTACCTGCCACAATCATTTCGGACAGAGACGGACGATTCTTGTCTCGTTTCTGGACGAGCCTACAATCTGCAATGGAAACAAAATTAAATTTCAGTATCGCATATCATCCTCAAACGGATGGCCAGACGGAGAGGGTGAACAAAATACTTGAAGATATGCTGCGGCTGTGTGCTATAAACTTGAAGACTAGTTGGCACAAGCACTTGCCGTTAGCAGAATTTGCGTATAACAACAATTACCAGTCAAGCATCCAGATGGCACCATATGAAGCGCTATACGGAAGGAAGTGTTGATCACCGATTTGCTGGAAAGAAGTCGGTGAGCGACAGGTACTCGGACCGGAACTAGTTGAGCAGGCCGTCGAGAAGGACCGCATGATTCGAGACAGACTTCGCATTGCGCAGAGTCGTTAAAAGAGTTATGCAGATACCCATTGACGACCACTAGAATTCATGGTCGGGGACTACGTATTCTTGAAAGTAACTCCGATGCGAGACGTAATGCGATTCGGAGTTAAAGGCAAGCTAAGTCCAAGGTTTGTTGGTCCCTTCGAGATCCTCGAGAGAGTGGCAGCGGTAACTTATCGGATTGCACTACCACCGGCCGTAGCGGATGTGCACAATGTCTTCCACGTTTCAAAACTACGGAAGTACGTGCATGACCCAAGTCACGTAGTTAACTTCGATCAACTGGTGCTGGGCACAGACTTGTCATACTCTGAGGAACCTGTGCAAATTTTGGACTGCAAGGAAAAGGTTCTGCGGAACCGTTCGGTATTCTTGGTTCGCGTGCAGTGGCGGAACTATTCGGTCGAGGAATCGACATAGGAAATAGAGGAGGAGATGAAGGAGAAATACCCTTTATTATTCGTCGAGTTGGAGGTAGGACCCTTGTTCTTAAGTTTCGGGATGAAACTTTTTCTTGGTGGTATATTATGTAGTACCCCATCCCCGTTCCGACTGGACAACGCACTAACTAAAAGCTTGTGGCTAGTTTGATTCAAAAGCTGAACTTAATATAAAATGACCCTTTTCGGCATCAAACTCCGTTCGGATGAATAAAAGAGAATCATTCCAACTCATGATTTGGCTTCTGTTGGAATAAGTCCAAGATGCAGTAGACTTCGTCTCGACGAGTGAGCTCCATATAAGTCCCTTCGGCGGGACCAATCAGCTGTTGATTTTCTTGAACGTTTTCTTTCCGAGGTTTTGGATGAAGTATTTTCGCATCGTTATCTGCTTTCGTTTTCTAAGGAATTTGCTATGACGGAATGGGAACGGATTATAACACGATGCTGGTGCCTTTGCAGGAACGCACGTAGTTGACGTTTGATCGTAGCAAGACGAGTCTCCTTTCTCAGCACATTCTTTAATCGGTGGGTAGTTCGGTCCCTTCTTCTCTAGTCGGTCGCGTAAACACATACTTTGTCTCGAATACGTTCATATCGATGATATCCGGTTGAATGTAAACATATAAATGTTAGCCACAATGCATGCTTACCACTAAGGAATATAATATGGGATAACTGTAATCGTCGAGCGCATCTATGCGCGCGGCCTATAACATAAGCTTCATATGCGGAGCCGATAGTTGTGGTTCAAACCACGAAACTATTGAAAGAAATGCAATACTAGAATCATCGATTCGTGACATGGTGCCTAGGAGTATTTGGTGCCTACAGGTTAGCCAAATTGAAATATACAACTTGGAGGAAAGATTGAATAGGTAGCACGAGAACATAAATATTTCTGCTTAACTCTGCTCCGTGTCATGTATGTGTTTCATAGATAATTGTTCACGCATTTGCATGGTCATGGATAACTTGTGCACAAGGTTTAATATTTCCTTAAAACGGTATCTGAGGCACCGGAACCGAATCGATCCAGGAGGGAAATAATGGAACGTGCTAAGGCGCGGGGCATTGCGGGACCTCCAGAGAGCTCGCGACTCGACTGAGAGACTATCACCGAAATGCCTTAAAATAGTCCATCATGGTGTCTTCAATATCACCAATGACCGCATATAAGATAGTACTCATGCTAATGTATTGTCTTGTGCAGGGGATAAGTATTCTATGGTTCAATGAAGGGACGTGCCGCGTCGGGTGAATAAGCTATCACTGATGCGTGCGTTATATATTCAACTTACTGCTTTCAAAATGTGCCCGAGATATGAGCTGCAAATTCACTCTAGTTCACAATAGCAAGATAACATTCAATGCATACGCCCCTTTAATAAGGGGTGTTGGTTTAGGCGAGTGGGCTCGTCTCGCTCACCAGTACAAGTAGGCCTACTGATACCCAAACATCTCAGGTGTCGGGAACGCGGAGGGTGCACGGTACTAGGACGGAGCTGAAGATCGAAGAGACGTGAAGCTCTTCCTATTTTAAAGTATAGATGAAGTCCAATTCATTTTTGAAGGCATTTTATATCAATCTATACCAAGGGTGTAATGTATGGGACAAGTATTATTCATGGCAGCTTGTTTGTTCTTTTTGTTATTTCAAGCAATGTAACCGATACGGCATAAGCATGTACTTCATATGAATGTAATATATTTAAAGTTATGAATGAAAAACAAGTTTCTTCCTATTCAACTGATGCGTCTCAATATTTCTGCTGCAATGTGACTTATACTCTGTGTTTCAAACGAATTATAAAAAATACACGTTCTTGCCTTGTGTGTTGCACAACCCAGGCATACACGATATCATGCCCGGGGGACGATTATTAACTTTACGGAGTCTGGACGTGACAATTATAAGGTGTGCAAATAGAAACAATTTTAATTAGACTACATTCGGAGTTCGGAATGCTAAATTTAGTATTTTAAATGAAAATATTCCATACAATCAGAAGTGCACGGCTAGGAGTAATTTTAATTGGCTCGGGTTTTGAATTTTAGAACACTTCATGATGTGGAACAAAGACCTAGAGAAAAATATGATTAGTATTATTTTGGGAATTTAGGGAAATTGAGTGCGGAAGATTTTATAAATTTGTGAACAATTAACTACTACCAATTTACACAAATAATTTTAATACAAATGCAAAAATAACAATCGAGTTGTAATTAAAAATAATACCCGAGTTTGGAAATGTGTGGGTTGTATTGGATCTCGACAATAGGATTTTTGTACTAGAAAACCAACTCGTGTCAACGTCGGAGGTGGAGAAAAAGACAAGACAAGAAAGATCCATATTACGATTTTGACATCGCACCGTACAAACTTAAAAAAATAGATTTCTCATGTTTTCAATTCTTCAATTGAATAATTATGAACTTATTGAATATTTATAGACTATTAAAAAGTAAAAAGTAAATAAAGTCAATCTCTAAAGATTTATCCCTAAGAAAACCTAAAATCATAATTGATTAAAAAGAAAAAAAATAATCTCTATAAAAAATAACCAAATTATCTAATAGATAACAGAAAATCTAAATTGGTTCTCCATCATTATCTAATGTGGGACAAAGGTCGGTAGGGTTCGGTTGGACCTATTTGGGTTATAGGTCGCAGTCAATTAGGCTAAATGTTGGAATAGGAGATTAATTGTGAACAAAAGTTATAATACAAGTCAAAAAAAAAAATCTAACAAGATGCAATAAAATTTTAACGAAACTTAAAGATGAGCTTTGGAAGTTACGCAAAAACCGCTTATAAAGAATACGGAGAGTCTTAAATGATGGTGTTCGTCTTTTGGCCAGATATGGTTGAACTTCATTAGTTCTTTACGAGTACAGAAGAAGCAAGCAAACAAGAAGAATAATATGGTACATCTTAGCATAAATAAAAGAAAGGAGGAAGTGGTGAAGAATAGTAGTATTTAGAGACAATAGATTGAATTTGAAGTGAATGTTTGTAGCCTCACACCAACGTGCATAACTCAAAATTTTCAATCTTTAATCATGTGTCCCACAACTCATGATTACACCAGTGACATTTGTAAAAAGAAGAACACGTGGAGAATGCAAGGGGACAAAACCCTAAGTTTCATCCCATATATATTTATATTAATATATAATGATAAATATATCCACAACTAATTAACTATACCCAAATAAGAAAATAAGACTCTTACATCCTTCTCAAGTTGGAGCATAGAGATCCGACATGTCCAGGTTGCGGTATAAATCAGAGAATGGACTACAAGCAAGTAGCTTGGTGAGAATATCACCCAACTGATTCTCACACAGAACATGTTGAGTGACTACTCGTTTCTTCACCAACAAATCACGAATAAAATGACAATCCATCTCGATATGCTTAGTGTGCTTATGAATAATGTATTGTCAGAATACATCTCTATAGGGATAGGAACTATAATTCCCATTTCATGAAAAGAAATCACACCCACATCATCTCAGAAGTTGTATGAGTCATACCACAGTATTCGGCCTCTGTATTAGAATGAGCTACAACGTTCTGTTTCTTACTGCGCTATGTCACAAGATTACCTCCAACAAAGGTACAAAATCCAGAAGTAGACCTCTTATTACTCTGACTACTTGTCCAATCAGCATCATTGAAATCCATCACCATGAGAGTATGTAATGGTCTATACAACAAGCCTTTCGCAGATGCACCGTTTAAGTATCACAAGATAAGAGAGAGCCATCCAATGTGGCTGAGCCTGCATAAATTGGCTAACTACTCCAACTACATATGTGATATCTACCCGTATAACAATAAGGTACATATATTTTCTAACCAGTCGTTTGTACAGTCCAATATCCTCAAATAAGTCTCCAATGTCAACATCAAGTTTGACATGAGAATTCATAGGAGTATCAATAGGCCGAGAGTCCAACATCCCTATCTTTAAAAGTAAGTCCAAAACATACTTGTGCATGATAGATACATACCCATCTTAGTTCGAGTAATCTCAATTCTAAGAAAATAACGAAGAGTACCTAAAAACTTAGTACGAAACTGATAACTAAGATAGGCCTTTAAGTCAGAAATACAAACATAGTCACTCCCAAATATAATGATATCATCGACATAAACAATCAACATAATGATCTCCTGCAGAAGATCGACTAAACACCGAATGATCTGACGTAGCCAAAACCCATACTAAATGAGAATCAAAACAAGCTCAAGGAGATTGTTTTAGCCCACATAAAGCCTTCTTCAATCGATACACCTAGTTGTCACTACCATGCACAACATATCCCGAAAGTTAATCCATATAAATCTTCTCATGTAAGTCATCGTGCAAGAAAGCATTCTTGATGTCAAACTAATATATAGGCCACTAGGGATTAACTCCACAAAGATAATAATGTTAATTCGGCTGAGCCACATATAATCAACACTATAGATATGGGTATACCCTTTTGCAACCAACTGCACCTTGAGGCGCTCAACAAAACCATCTGGATGATACCTAACAGTATACACCCACCTATAAATCATTGTTTGCTTCTCGTCATAAAGCGAGATAAGCTCACAAGTCTGATTTTCACATAAAACGAACATCTCATCTATTGCACGTTTCTAACCAAAAGATGACATGGCTTGCTTATAAGTGTTAGGAATGGAAACATAAGACAATGAGACAACAAAAACATATAAATAATAAGAAACACGATGTAAAGAAATATAATTTGAGATGTGATGCTTAGTGGTATAACTATTATTACCTTTCCCAGAACAATAGGAAGATCATCTGAAACTGTGATTGAGGGAGCCAGATCCCTAGGTATGGAAGATGTCATGGGGGCTAAATCACGCAAAACAATGTCTGTCCTTGGATCTATGGTAGACCCGTAAAGGAGGAGCGAATATACATTCAAGAATGATCGAAAGTGATTTGGAAGATCAAATCTGATGTGAATGGAAGAGAATGGTCTCCTGAAGAAAAGAAATGAGTGGACTCAAAGAAAATAGCATCTGCATTGACGTAATAATTATATGATTAAGGACTATAAAAACGATAACTTCTGTAAGTTCAAGGATAATCAAGAAAGATACACTTGATAGATCGAGGAGCTAACTTGTTTCAATTAGGTTCTAAGTTGTGAACAAAAACAACACACCCAAACACATAAGGAGGTAAAAAAAGAAGACAACTGGATGTAACATGGAGAAGGGACTTGGTTATTCAATACATAAGATGACACGCGATTAATCAAATAACATGTAATGAGAACTACATCGGCCTAATAATGTTTATGGACATGCATATTGAACATGAGAGTCTGAGGCACATCTAAAAGGGTCGGAGCTTACGTTCAGCTACACCATAAGAGCCTGGACGCAACTAGTCTGATCAATAATGCTACGATCAGCACAAAAAGAAGTCAAAGACGTTTGAGTATATCTGAAAGCATTATCAAAACGAAAAACTTTAATGTATTTACCAAATTGAACACATTTTATTATAAAAGTTGGATAACATATGAAAACTTAGTTCTTTCATTAAATATATACCAACTCTTTCGGGAACAATCATTGACAAAGATAACAAAATACTGAAATTCTTTCGGATTTTTGACTTAAATGGACCACAAATGTTAGTATGAACCAAGGTTTGAAGTATCGGTCGATATGTATCCGTATCGGCTGGATCTGATCAGAATTGAGGGTGTCCGATCCGATACTCTTAAATATGATCGGTATCGACCGAGACACTGTCAAAATTTATTGTATCGGTCCGTATCAACCGATACGTAACCGATATAAACCGATACCGACTGATACAGACCGATAATGACCAAAATCGAACGATTCTATAGTAAAAAAAATTGCGAAAAATATTACAATAGAAAAATCATAAATCAATAAGAGAAAAAAACTATAAATCAGTGTCAAATCCAGTAAAAGAAACATGGAATCAAGAGAAAAAAAAGAAATAATTGAGAATTACAACAGAAAAAGAAATAATTGACAAAAAATTATCTATAAATTAGATGGAAAACTATAGAAAATTTACCTCAAGTAGATCTGATTTCTTCTGTGCCACCCGTGCTCTGCCGACGCCGCCCGTGCTCCGTCGACGCCGTCCGTGGTTGTGGAAGAAACGGTATGGAGGCGAGGTATGGAGGCGAGGAGGTGGGGAGACGGAGACGGAAACCAAATAGCCCTAAATATGTTAAATGAGGAAACAGAAAATTGATGCAGATGGGTGAGTGAAGCCATGCTAGCATGGGAGAGCAATATTAGAAGTGGGGACTACCTTACTCTAGCAAATCACATGGTCATGCAGACCCCTCTCTGGCAAATCACATGGCCCATGCACTATCTCCATCAAAATATCAGTTCAACTACAAAAACTCAATGGGTGAGTGAAGCCATTGGTAGTGGGGACCACCATCCTCTGGCAAATCACATGGCCACGCAGACCCCTTTCTCTAGCAAATCACATAGCCCATATACTCTCTACATCAAAACATCAGTTCAAAACTCAAATAAGAAATCATAATAAGAACTTCCAAATTTCCAATATGTATATGACAAATGTTTTATTTTTTCTGTTTATGTCCTTAAAATTTTTATATTTAGGCCATCAAATAAAAAATCATAATAAGAACTTCCAACTACAGAAAATCAAATAAGAATTCAAAACTATTTTTTTCTAAATTATTACTAATTTATTAATAAATATTAACATTGCCGATACTGTCGATACCAAAAAATTCGATACTCTGATCCGATACCACCGATACTGATACTCGTATAAAATGTCCGATACTGATACTTTGAACCTTGGTATGAACAACATCAAAGAATTGTAACTAACGACTCAACACGACATGGAAACATACTACGGTGATGCTTGCCCAACTAATAAGCCTTATATTATAAAACAAAAACAAAACTCAAACTAGAAACAACTTTACGCAACTTAACCATATACATATGACCCAAACGATAATGTCACTGCAACAGAGGTAACAACTGAAGTGAAAGCATTTTTAAATATATCCAAAGAATATAGTTCATCTTTTTCATGTCTCAAACCAATCATCTTCTTCATTATGAGGTCCTGAAAAACACATGAATTGGGAGAAAATATTACATAATAGTAAAACAATGGGAGAGAATATTACATAATAGTAAAATAATTTTGTTAACTGGCTCACAGATAACAAATTGAATAAAAAATTAGGCACATGTAATTAATCAAATAATTATAATGATTGGGTAGGGTAAATAATACATTTTTCCAGCAAAGGACGAGTAGACTCATTAGCCAGGATAATGTTATGTTACATAGAACAACAATTATGACTTTTTTTTTATTTAAGACATGTGAGAGCTTGCTCCGGAGTCGATAACCCAAGAGGAGAATGGTGACTGAGTTGCCACAAAGGTCGTATATGTGCCATAGTTGCAGTAGGTTAGGATATGGTATTAACAAGTGCATTCAGCTTATGGAAGATCGGTTCAAGTGAATTTGAGGTATCGAAAGTTGAAGTCAGATTAGAACCGAAAGCATTATGTCGAGGAACAGACATGGTGACCTAGGGCTGCAAGTTTTTATCACATGCGATATGGCATACTTGGGTTTACCCTACTTGTCCCAACAATACTCTTTGACGTAGCCGAGCATGCCACAATAGTTACACTTTCGTGGCGTACCATGACTATCGTCACCGCTACCACGAACACTTCCTCGACTACTATCACTTCGACCACCATCTCTACCATTACGACTACTATCACCCAGGCCACCACCACGATTAACAACATTAGTAACCAAGGTAGAAGAGTCATTACTCAAAATCACATAACTTTGTCCTAACAAAGAACAATTGAGACCGGAGAAGGTATTTCCTGCTGTAGGTAACTAGTCTTCAGCAATGATCTGAGCTTATAGGATTCGAGCGCAGGATCCAAGCTAGCCAGGATGAGCAAAACATGGAACTCCTTTTATCCCTGAGCTTTCTTCAAACCAGTAGTAATCGGATGATACTGCAAGAGTTTCTCCCACAAAGCCTTCTTTGAAACCAAATACTCATTCACAAGCTTCTCATTCTGATTTGTATTATTAAACAACAACTCATACAACTCATAGATGCAGGCTACATTTCGTTTCTGTGAATAAGGCACTTCCAGATATGTCCAAATATGTTTAGAGGACTTAAACCACTAAACATTAGGAGGTGATGTGTTGTTCTATACTATGCCACAATCATGGCATAACATATGCATATGCAATAATCCAATCCTTATAATTAACCTACGATTCAGGTGGGGGCTTTTCCAAGAAAAACTCTAATTTCTTTTTCTCTCTCAAGACTCCTTTAATATACTTATATCAAGCAAGGTGGTTCACACCATTGAATTTTGCCGTAATAATTATTTTTTCCACTTCATCATTATTATAAATAACAGTAAAAGGATTGCCCAGACAACTACCACCACCACTAGTAACCGTGCTAGAAGAGTCGTAGCAGGCATACTTGAAAATACAACAGAAACACGAGATCTCAAAAACCCTAGATCTCACAAAGAACCACGATCAACAACGAACAACCAACTGAGATCTATAGGAACCCTAGATCTAACAACGAACACCGACGATCAACTACGAATAACGGGATCACAAAACGATCATGTAACCATTAAACGACACCCAAAAGAGAGAGAGGATGAGAGGAGAGAGGAGAGAGGAGATGAGAGAAATAATTGAAGAGAGTGCAAGTGGGATAAAACCCTAAGTTGCATCTCATATGTATTTATATTAATATATGATGATAAAATACACCCACAACTACTTGATGTAGTTACATTGTACTCAAATAAGAAAATAAGACTGACTAATGACTCTATGACTCTAACAAGACCCACACTTATAGCACTTTGAAGCTATAAGAAGATAACACAATCACCAAATATTTATCTAACATCTTAACAAACCAAAGGGATAAATATTCCACTGTTTTTGGGATCCTAACAAACAAAATTGACTAATCCATCTTGGTCCTCCATCACTACATTTAGTTTCTTGAAAGGGAAAATTTTCAAAATCTAAAGTAGGTAACAGTATATGTATCAAGAGTAAAGACTAGATATTTAGGTGAAGAGAAGGAGCTTTTTTTACAAGAACAAGCGAGAAAATTTTACAAACAAATGAGCTAGTTTGGGACAATTCATATTGCAACTAGTCTAAAATTAGTTTTATGTATCGTCGAAACCAATACCAAACCGAAAGTGCTGAAATC